>WWET01003138.1:34661-56030 GCA_011038615.1 Limnodynastes dumerilii | reverse complement strand
GAGGGTAAATAGGGTCTAGGGTCAGTATAGTTTTGAATAAACAAATGGGCAGACTAGATGGGCCATGTGGCTCTTATCTGCCGTCACTTTCTATGTTTCTATGTTCTATGTTTCTATGTTTCTTTATAGTTCTGCCCCTCTGTACAGCCTCCATAATTCTGCCCCTCTTATTAATGTCTTTCTTACCTGGTTCCTTCTGATTTTTTCCTAAGCGGCTCCCACGCTGTCTGTCCCTCTCCCAGCGGTCACGTGTCCACATGAGCAGAGCTGGTTATACAGGGCTGCTACGGGAGCCCTGTATGACCAAATCAGTCTCTATGAATGACAGTGACGGTCACTGTCATTCATAGGAACAGATTTGGTCATACAGGGCTCCCGTAGCAGCCCTGTATAACCAGCTCTGCTCATGTGGACACGTGACCGCTGGGAGAGGGACAGACAGAGCAGGAGCACCGCGGAGGAAGGAAGCAGAGAGACAAGGTAAGAAACACAATAATAAGAGGGGCGGAAATATATAGGCTGGATAACGGGCAGAAATATATAGGCTGGATAACAGGGACAGCAAAATGGAGGATTGATAATAAGGGGCAAAAATATGGAGGCTGGATAATAAGGGGCAAAAATATGGAGGCTGGATAACAGGGGCAGCAAAATGGAGGCTGGATAATAAGGGGCAGCAAAATAGAGGCTGTATAATAAGGGAAAGAAATATGGAGGCTGGGTAATAAGGGGAAGAAATCTGGAGGCTGTATAATAAGGGGCAGCAATATGGAGGCTGGACAACAGGGGCAGCAATATGGAGGCTGGACAACAGGGGCAGCAAAATGGAGGCTGGATAATAAACAGGCAGTAAAATGAAAGCTGAACAACAGGAGCAGAATTATGGAACCTGGATAATAAACAAGGCAGAAATATGGAGGCTATACAATGAAAACGGGCAGATATATGGAGGCTGGACAAGCAATAAAGGGCCGACAATATGGAGACTGGACATATAAACAGAGTCATACACATGGATCTGGGCATAAAATAAGGGGCAGACACCTCTGGATGGTTTAAGACACACCCACTTCCCCAGACACGCCCACTGGGTGATACAAAACACACCCCCTCTACAATGCCGCAAAAATTTTGTCCCTCTTTCCAATTCTCAAATGTTGGGAGGTATGGGTTAGGGTCAGGCTGCAAGAGATGGAGGGTTAGGGTCAGGCTTCCAGGAAAGGAGGGTTAGGGTTAGAATTTGGGAAAGGAGTGGGGGACTTTTTTTTGCTTACCACGTCGGAGCACTTCGTAACTGGCTGGGAGGAAATGGCCGATTCGAAAATCGGCCGTTTGGACCGGAGCCCCACATAAATCTTTACTGAACCTTGCTAATTCATGTCAGAACATTGTCACGTTCTGATGTATGCTTACAACCAATAGCTCAGTCAGTGTAGCGATTTATTGTCAGCCATTAAGCTAACTCTTTGTTTACTACATTATACCTCCTGTTATCTCACAAGAACAGGCCTGTGCCACATGACTGGTTGATAACATTAGGCTTTGTTGTAGAAAACACATATTTATTTATGGGCAACAAGAAGTGCTATTGTCCATTATGATATATTCCCATAACCTGTTGAAGAAAAGAGCAAATATGGTGGAAACAACCAATTAAGTGTTAGTGTGGTGATCATGTGACTTGCCTAGACTGGGACTCGGATGCACCTGCAGGTAGTAGTGAGCCTCATTCAGGGCATTAGAGCAGATCCTGATGAAAGGCTAGGAGCTGTCTGCCAGCTCTACAAAGGATTGTGACTTTGATCTGCAGGTGTAACAATAGGGTAAGGAGGAGAACTGATGAAAGGAAAGGATACAAGGGAGGGACATTATTAGCTGCTTTGCTTCCAATAAAGTCCAAATACCTATATATAGTTTTTTTTTTGGAAACTTGCAGGTTAACGTGTCTGTCTTCCTGGCCCACCCACTACTGCTCAGTGTGTGAGTTTCCGAAGGCACTGTAAAACATATTCATTTGTTCCTCGGTCTATGACATAGAGAAATGGTGTCAGTGTAAGGCAGCCAATGGCTCTACAAGCTCCAGCACACCCTGTCAGCTACGCTGAGATTTATAGTTTCCCAGCACCTAGACAATTATTTTAGAGATCATGTAGAAATATTACACCTTACAGGTCATCCGACATCACATTCCTGAAATCATCACAAAAAGCCTACTGCCAGTAATCATACAGAGAACCTCCTTTTTATTTAGGGAGCTTTGGCTGCAGTGACCTTTTCATGTTTGCATCTCATGATGTAGGTCCCCGGCCCGGTCTGCGCTCATGCTGGACACAATAGGGATATCACCTTTACATTATAGCCTTTCCAAAAGGCAGGAGATGTCATTTTCAATTGGCCACTTAGTCATCCTACAAAATGTGCGCTGCAGGCAGTGCTGACTGGTAACCTGCTATACATCCTGTGCAACAAGAGGTGGATGGGTTGAATAAAAGCTACAGTGCTTAGCGGTCGGGGATAGCGTGGGTCGGTTATCAGGTAACTAGAGGTTGCTGAAAATGATGTGTGGAGACTTTAATGTCCTCACATCAGGTCTGAGAAATATTATGCTTCTTAAAACTTGATGAGAGAAAATTTTAAGTCAGACATCACTATAGAGACGTTTTGTCTTAGATCATAGGACACATATAACTCAGTAACTAAAGGAGAATAAATAAATAAAACTTCCACAGATGGACTTCTGACAGCCAATGTCTACTGTAAGTTTTCAAACTCAAGGGCATGGAAATGATTACGGAGGTCTGGTTGAGTCTGGAGAGAGAGACAACAGGCCGGATCCAGAATTAGAAAAAGCAGAGGACTTACATACACCACATACGCCAGTTGTGAATCGGAACACAGCTGCCCGATGCCTATTTCCGTGTGTTATTCAGTCACTGCACAGGAGGCGGGCCCCAACTCACCATCTGTATGAGATACGCATGGGGGTGGGCCCATTCACCATCTGTATGAGATGCGCATGGGGGTGGGCCCATTCACCATCTATATGAGATACGCATGGGGGTGGGCCCATTCACCATCTATATGAGATACGCATGGGGGTGAGCCCATTCACCATCTGTACGAGATAAGCATGGGAGTGAGCCCATTCACCATCGGTATGAGATACGCATGGGAGTGAGCCCATTCACCATCGGTATGAGATACGCACGGGAGCGGGCCCACTTACCATCGGTATGAGATACGCATGGGGGTGGGCCCACTCACCATCTGTATGAGATACGCATGGGAGTGGGCCCACTAACCATCTGTATGAGATACACACGGGAGTGGGCCCACTAACCATCTGTATGAGATATGCATGGGGGCGGGCCCACTCACCATCTGTACGAGATATGCATGGGGGCGGGCCCACTCACCATCTGTACGAGATATGCATGGTTGTGGGCCTAGGTATTTACATTGTACAGAAAGTCTTTGGGTAGTACCCAGTATTAAGGTAGGTTGCAATAGTCACATTTGCCTTGTGGTCAATGTACTGATCTCCTCTATGCAGAATATAAGATGTCTGTGCGTTCGCAGCCACAGGGCCAAGAACGTCCAGATTTTTCAGTTAGGTCTGGATGAGGCCCAATGTTTGTATTGTAAAATGACAAGAGAAGAAACGACCACTTGTAAATATAACCCATCCCCTCTGCCTGAAGAGCCATCTAAAGTTTGGACAAGTCAGAGCATGTGATTGGATTAATGAGCGTGGATTTGCACACATGCACAGTGTGGGAAAGTGTCCACAACCCAACATCATGGAAAGTAAGCAAACCTCAGAAGTCTGGATCTTGTTCTTTAGCTCGACTCTATGAAGATCGTTATGGGCAGTTTGTGGGTTAAGAACAATCATAGTTGGATCTGCAAGAGCCTAAAAGGTCATTCAAAACAACAGACCAGATTCATACTCACACTGAGATTCTGTACGTAGCCTCCGCTGCGGAAACTATCGTACAAAATTTGTGATCTACAAGTCCGAATGTAGGAGAGTGCAGAAAAATTCACCATAATTATGGCCCGGTTGCAGTCCCCCCTCCAACGGGCTTCCTTTAGAAATAGAGACAGCCGAAAGTTCCTTTGGCATACTTAACCATTCATTTCTCGCCACTGACGGCTTCGGAGAGGGGAGTAACCTCTCCGGGGACTTTTTTGTTGGGGGGGCTTAGGTTTAGGGCCATAGAAGGGGACGGTTAGAGTAAGTTCGAAACTGGCTGGGAGAGGGAGGTCCTATTGAACTAGGGCTATTCTTAGCAGGGACCCACACCCCATAATGCCTTAGCAAAGCCCTTACTATACAGTTAGCATGCCTCAGTCTACCCAAAAATGGTACTATAAGTACCATTTTCAGAAGTCTGCTAAGCGGTCTTAGGTATGAATATGGTCCAATGTCTCCAAAGACAACATTGTACTAAGCACTAAGGAGGAACCTCACCTAAAATGCAACTGTTATTGAACATCTTCCTACCCCCAGGTATCTGAGTGCTAATGTTCCATGACAGGGATCCCCACAGTTCTGCATTTGCAACCAGGAGAAGTTTAGATTTAGCCTCTACTATATTAGAGTCTAGGCTGGATAGGGGATAATATGGGCACAGCACAGTTTGAGTAGCCTTCTTTAAAGCTTTCCAAACTCCCCCAAATAGTTTCCCTGTAATTTCCTAAATTTTTCTCTAATTTAGGGTAAACACTGAGAAATTTCAGTAACGATCTGACATTGCGGATTTAGACAA
The DNA here is from genome assembly GCA_011038615.1 of Limnodynastes dumerilii. Lineage (NCBI taxonomy): Eukaryota > Metazoa > Chordata > Amphibia > Anura > Limnodynastidae > Limnodynastes > Limnodynastes dumerilii. The sequence continues at coordinate 51,258 of WWET01003138.1, read as the reverse complement.
AGATTATTCACTCGATGTTGAAGAGTACACACTGAAACAATCCCCCTCTGGTTCGTTCCTAATTAGCTCTTAACATGCAGTTCTGCTGCTATGCTGTGAAAGACATCTCGCATCGTTGATCTGTAAAATTAGGAACTCCTAAAAATCAAATCCAATGATCACAGACTCCCTCAAACAAATCTTGATGTACAATACACATTGGTAAGATGTCAGCCTAAACTGTTAATTATCGTGTGATTTGCTCAATCGGCAGAAAAAAGCCCTGCTTCCGAATCCTAAACTGTTCAACCTAGGTGTAAGCATTATGGCTCAAGAAACAGGTCTTCTGCTGCACTGCACTGAGGTCATGAGTTTGATTCCTGTTCCTGGATAAGACCTTATCTGTGTGGTGTTTATACTAAATAAATTGAACCCTAGTCTCTGACTGGGTATGTTAGGGAATTTAGACTAAGCTCGAATGGGGAATGAGACAGATAAAAGGTTACAGGGACTTGAGCTTAGGAATAATTGATTTGTCTAAAACCCTTCACTCATTGCAAAGCTTTCCAGACAATCTTAAGGCGTCATTCTAGAAAAGCTGTTTATTATACAGAGACACAAGCATTTCAAACCTCTCAAACACACTGGTAAACATAATATAATGTGTAAGAAAGTGGTAAAGGTTTTAATATTATGTTTTAGAACAGTGTCTGATAAATGTATATAAAATACTTTTACAAATCTAAAAGCCATCAACAAAACTGCACCCACATACATCACCCCAAGATAACTCTATCCTTAATCCATCTACTCTGTGACTCTCCTCCATACTCATTGAATGATCATTTCCGTTTATAGGACTTCTGAGCTGCACCAACTCTGTGGAACATCCTTCCTCACCCAGTAACTTTCTACTAGGCTCCAATCCATCAGGTGCTCCCTGAAAACTCACTCACTCATGTATCGAAACCTACTCTACTACTAACATTGTTTTACATAGCACCAACATATTACAGTGCTTTAGACTCCATTCTGATGAGTGTTCTGAATTGTTTTAGAACGTTGAATTTAAGTTGTAAAATGCTTTGAAATATTCTTGTATATGCATAGTATTGATGATTGCAAACAACGTTATTACAAACTCATTTCAGTATAAAACCACAGGCAATATCGCAGCTTGTAGATTTTGAGAAAACTGGCTTCCAGGTCTTTGAAGTGGGAGGGTTAGTTCATAAAGGAATTCTAAGAATTCCTAATTGTGCCTAGCTCTGCCAGCCTCATAGCCATGAGTCAAGAGCGAGAGTTGGACAAGCGATTGTTAATTCAGCAAGGCTGATGCATGGGAGTCCATTCAGGCACCAGCCAGTTTATGTGGGTTACAAAGTTTACACTACACAGTGTTGATTTTCTAGGTCCACAGTAATCACCCACATTCTATAACATGCACTCAATAACAGACCCTCCAACATGACCCATTCCATTAGATACAATTTAACCCGCTCCTAAGCTTCTAACTGTCACTCACCTGGTTTAAGGTAATTAACTGATATTTGCCTCTTCAACAAAAGTGGTGACCATAGTAACTGACAGATGGAAAATGAGGAGCAGAGTATTTTGTACCTAATGGAATGGGTCATGTTGGAGGATATGCAATAAGGATACCCTCAAATCACCATATACATCACCTTCCAAAATAATTTCTCTAAACAACATTTGCTCTTTTATAAATGACCTTAAATGACTTTGGATAGAAACATAGCATATTTAGGCTAATTATGAAAAACATCAATATTGTGTTTGGCTTACTACAAAGTTAAGAAGCTCAGTCCCACAAAATGAATACGTTTTGGGATAATAATTTGACATATTTTGTGTGCAAAATTTTAAGTGAAATTGAATGTGTTCAAACCTCATTTTAAAGTAAATTCTCTCTTATACAAGACAAAAGCTGGCTGGTAAATTATGATTAAACCAATGGGCAACTTGATAACATGACCACACACCTATAGCAGGTAACCAGGAGAGGAAGATTTGTCTTTTGCTCTTTAAACAGCATTGAAGGATGTGCAACAGAAAAATACACTAACATACTACATTCTAGCTATTGTATTATGCTGAGCACTTATTTGCAGCAGCAATGGTAGTTGCCACTGCAAAAATGCTATTTTAGAAATACATCAGATATACTAATATATGTCAACAGGATACAGACTTTACTGTATGTATATACAAAAAAGGTGAATAGTACTGTATGTCATTTTACATTTAAAAAAAAACACATATGTGATGTATTTAGTACACTTTAAAGCTCCAGTATTTTCTTGCTTATCCTGCTACTAATTAATATTTCCTGACTTCAGACTGGTTCTTTTTCGTACCTGCCTCAGGTAGGAAAACTGATCACTCCAGTAGCATTCAGCAAATGTTCCCTTATTATTAATCGATATTGAATTTCTCCAGTGTGACAGAGGGCAAGCAGCTTAGTCAAACTATGACCACCAGCTGTCGCTGATTTGCCAGTAGTGGTCATGAATTATATACATGTGTGCAATAAAACTGATAAGGGAAGTAGATCTGTCAATATGTTTGGGGGGCATACACCTGTGTTTACTGGACCAGGGTTATGTTCTTAAGATATATGAAGAGGCTGCATAATCAATTATAACATATTTGTACCAAAGCTATCCAAGACATGATGACCCAATTTTCAGGGCAATTTAATTAGAAAAGAGAGCCATAAGAAATACATATAAACAAATCCTAATTATTTGATAACTGCATTTTACATCACTTGTAGTTGTAAGCCCAGGAGAATTTTGCTCAAGACAACTAATTATGTTGCTTGAGTAACAGAGGCTACAACCAGCCATTTTTTGGTGTCATTTAGAGCTGGCTCCACAAACAAGTATTTAATTCACTTATATCAGAGTGTGCTCTGAAAATAATCAAGTCAAACAAGTAGACTGCAAGTCAATAAGCTACACCCCACACCCCGAAAAAAAACCAAAAAAAAACATATGGTAAAATATTTTGTTCTGCAATCCAATAAAATATATATTTCTAAAATAATTTTATTATTTGATCAATGACTGTAGTCATTTTACCAAGGGAGTGTCAAAGATAAGATAGTGCAAGTGTAATAGGCTAAAAAAAATACTACTACTTACATACACAGATAGATAGATAGATACAACTGACTTCCTGTTAATATATTGATAGCAATGGCACAGCATGAATCCGGGTGTCATAAGACACTCTGTTTCTTTGTAGTTCTCTATAAGTAAAATAAGACCCCAGAACTATGACGCTATCAGAAGGATTAGGATTGCAAAAGGGAAAGGCAGTTTTTAACTTTAACCAAGTGTATGGGGATAAGCGTTTCCAGACCAGCCTGGATTACCTGGTGTGAGCAGTAAATAGAGTCCCTGGTTGGATCCTGGTGAGGTATATGCAGAAGGTGGAAATTCATCCAGGGTGACTGTCTCTGCTGTTCTCTTGTACCTGAGTCAGGCAGAGCTGATCAGCTGATCCTTCCCCCACCCGTACTACCCTGCAGTGAGAGCCAGGAAAAACCTGCAGCACCTCACACTGACTGATTGGTCAGTCCCCGATCTCCTGTCACGCCCACACCCACCTGAACCTATCTGTGTCTGCCTGTGTGTACAGGTGTGGGTGGGACCAGGTGTCATTCACGAGGTGATGTCATTCTGTGGAGAGCCTCAGTTTGTTTAACTCATTCATGGTCAGGTAACAGTTATGACTTCACTTTCCTAAATATAGTATGCAAATTGTACATACTATTACTAATATTACCCAAATACTATGTACACTCATACCCTAAACACATGTTGCAGCTAACTATCCGTGTAAAACAATATCTATCTATCTATCTATCTATCTATCTATCTACCTATCTAGGTATAATCTATATATAGAGATAGATAGATAGATAGATAGATAGATAGATAGATAGATAGATAGATAGATAGATAGATAGATAGATAGAGTCACAGGGCTCTATTAAGTAGAGTCTATTTATTAAACAAAGAGAGACTGTAACTACGAAGAATGATGCAGTTAACTTCATGTCATGGTCTATCTTGAACTAGTGACAGAGACTATTTGTTTATGGCTAGGGCAGTAGTTGACCTGGGAGCACTGCCCCCACCTATGGGTAACAGCATATCAGTTTGATTTAGGAAGCTTTGCTAATTTCCACTGTCCAGAGTGATAGACAGACAATCATTGATTCCATTCTTCTTCTGTTCTGCATCAATGCAGAATTTGTTGCTCATGCGCAGAACTTTGGTGCCCATGGACACAATATAGGAAGACCAAGGGGGGATGTTTGCAGAGAAGATGAATGACAAGGCGTTTTGCCATACACTGGGCAGATGAGTTATGTTAGATTCCACCACAAATTAAATCCTGGGACTGATCAAAAGCTGTACTTACACTTTTTTTATGGGCAAAACAGGTGGAAGGGGAGGCAAATTTAAACTGTGAAAACAGAATTAGAATTAAGAGAAGTTTCCTAGCTCCAGAGCCACCACCCTTAGGAGTGCAGGGACTAGGGCAATGGCTTCTTGCTCCCCCCCCACACTTCCTGCAAGTGGCACATGTACAGGGGCGGTCAGCAGGACCCACTATCCGTGAGTATAGATAGAGGATCTGGCCAAACTGAATTCTTTAGGGGTGGTACTACCTAGCTCAAATATAATTTACAGATTAAACGTAAAGCTATGCAGTATTTGAGTTCTATGTTTAAAAGTAAAGTATTTAAATGCATGAATTGGCACCATTTACTTACTTACCCTTACTCTCAAACTCTGGAAATGTCTCTAAATGTGGTACTGGAAAAGTTACAAAAAATAAGTGGAGTTCATAAAACTGAATACTCCTTATGGCACACTGATGATGAATTAATATGTATATTGCCTATATTGCTTTCATTACAACACTACACATGCCAACTCTACTGGAATGTCCAGGAGATCCCCAAAATTCAAGCAGTGGGGAGAGCAGACAACCATAATGCATTTGGCAAATTGCAGCAAAGATCTCTACCTCCTGATTTATAAAGTTGTGCGCAACAGCATTGTGCAGTGGGGAAAGGGATCGATTATGCAATTTATACCATTAAACCCTTGGAGACAGTCAACTGGGAAGTAGAACACTCAAGCAACACATAGAAGTGGGCCCCTGATCTGTGATATGACTTTTCCCCTTTTCTATAGCTTTAATTATACATATAAGAAGTCTCACTGATTTAGGGAGAGAGGACCATATTCAGAGATCCGTTTTTTTAAGGTATGCAATTATATGCACGCAGGTAACAACCATGACACTCCTCTTACACAGCCGTGTTGTCAGTGACTTACCTACGTGAATGTACATACATGACCTCAAATGACCATTTAAATGCATCCCCCCGCCCAGTCTCACGTAACTTTGAACGTACGGATTTCAACCACGCCCCTCCGCACATATGTCCCCAAGTGCGATTCACAAGTACGTGCCTAATGGACTTCCGTGCATAAAATCTACATAAATAGTCAAGTAACTACGCATGCGCAGTTGATACGATCCTAAAAATACACACGTAACTCCATGTGAAAACGGATCTCTGAATCAGGTCCAGAATGCCAAAATTAGCATGAAATAAGGTAAACACCTGACTGCTGTGGCAATATCATCAAGCATTTTGGGTATTGTAGTTTTAGCTAGGAAAGGGTGGTTAGGTCATAGGTGGAGGGCCAATGTGTGGGTGCAGTGGGGTGGGTATATATGACTTGGGCAGCCATATTTTCCTCCTTCTAGAATATGTCTTCCCTCCCTTTATTTAGAGTTGGTTTTGTTAACATGTTTCTTTCTTTTCAGTTGGGGTATAGGTTTGGTGGCACCGATGGGGTTTGTCAGCAACATTTAGCGGTAGGTTCAAGGCTTAAGGTTTGGTACAGGGAAGATGCATCCCTTCAAGCTGAAGCAGGAAGCTTTCCAGGTTCCCAGATGCCTTCCCGGTTCTTCTCAGGGTATGTTGTATGACAGGGGTGTGCTCTTAAGTTGACCAATACCTCCAGAGCGCCGAGGACAGGGGCTTCCTTTCCTCCGTTTATGATCTGCCTCCTTTTAGCTGACTCCCCACCGGCAATCTGTGCCACCCTTGTATTCTACAGAATTAATAGTCTCTTAATCTCATGATTTAATAAATCTATGCCTCCTTTACATGCCATATTGTTTGTTTTAATTGCATGAATGCTTGTGTGAATGCCACAGTCAGTCGTCGGTAATTTAATATTTACTTGTGAAAATATCCAGTTAAGATAATTTACATTCTTTCTATGTTTTTTATTTTTTATTTGGATGCGCTCACATGTTTTACTAATATCTGCCACTTTAAGAGTTTAAATAAAAACAAATATAAACATTCCAATACACAGGTTGTAAAGGTCAAAGTGGTAACAATGACTAATAACATACCAGAAAAGAACGATTGAATCCTCCCACTAAGCAGACTCACAGAGATCACATATTGGCCTAACCTGCTCAGACATAACTCGAACAACTAAGTACGGAGGACAACTTTAATATTTGCATGTATAGTAAAGTGTCAGGTTTAATGATTCTGGTGTAGTATGAGAGTAAAATGAGATGTGTTAGTGACTCCTCAGTATAGCTTATATTCAGAAATAAATTCAGTATAGATATGGGGTCATAAACTGGCTTCCATTTTGGAAAATAGAAATGTTTTGACTGTTTGGAAGACAGAAGTAACTTTAAGATAACTTCAGACTAGATTAACTCCTTGCTCTAGAACATACAAAATACTTTAACAACTTAATAAAGGACCTTTATCAATAACACTAGTATTTTAATTATTTAAACATTTGTTGGAAGACCTAATCTAATGAACCTAACTTAGAACAAAAGGAAAAGAAAACAAGAATCTTCAAAAAGCAGTAATATACATAAATATATATTTATACATGAATTTAAAACTTTTTCTAAATATTTGAATTGGCCTATTCTGTATTATCTCTATGTGTTTAAGAAACCTAGTACATATTGTAGTATTTGCTGTGGAACAATAAGTATCAGCATGCCCTGCCAATCCTGCTTACAAAGAGCTGTGGCTGTACCTTAGTCAAAAAGTTACAGGTTGCCAAACTCTGTTACTGTGTATACAACTGTTACAGGTTGCCAAACTCTGTTACTGTGTATACAACTTACTCATAGCAACTGTGTTATTTTAACTTACAACATATTACAACTGTCTTGTAACAAGTAGCACTTAAGCACATAACAACCAAACCATTAATAGACCGAGTTATATTATTACTATAAAATCTATATTTCTCCACTATGCCTTTAACCCTTTATATATTGCCTCACCTGGTCAGATGATGCATAGAACAGAATCCTTTAGTGTCAGCAAGATAATTCTTGTGGATTCTTTGCTGGTGTTGCGGTGTGATGTCCTTCTGCAGTGCTAGCCAGCAAACCACTTGTTACTCACTGTGGTGGGTGGGCACATCTTGATAAGAGAGGGCTTGTGGTTGCCACGGACACCTAGTATTTTGAAAGAATGTTCTGACCAATCCGAAAAGCTGTGAGCGTGTGATTCTGAGTTTGTGTGGGGGCAGCAGTGTCTGCAGAGAGGATGGATGAGAGTGGAGGAGGGAGAGGGGGCATTGTGAAGGGGGTTAGGCTAAGGGTCCTGCAAACCACAGTCATCAAAAAGAATGTGGTGAGACATGACTGAAGTGAATAGAACCTGATTCACAAAACAACACAAAGTTATAATGATTTACATAGGGAATAATGAACAAGAGAATCACCGTGAAAGCAGTTGTGATTTATATAATGGACTAGTTTCAAACGGCCAGATCCAGAGCTACCTCCGCTAGTGTATTTACGCGTGCTGGGGGCGTAAAACCGCTATTTTGTAGGTACTGTGCATGTGCACGGCAGATGTTACGGCACGTAACTCTGAACGTATGTCCCATCCTAGTATCAAGAGCATAACTATCAACGAAGGGGCGTGCCAGCCATGCGACACACGTAATTACGCTTTAAGGGCGGGGGGAGGAATTTAAATCATACAGTATGGGCGTGCTTAGGGGCGTAAGTGCGTGCGGCCATTACACTTGACTGGAGTTACGCTTTGAATAGTTAAGGTAGGGTTTGGAAAGCGTAAAAAACGGCAAAAGTCTGTACGACCAAGGGGAGTGCCTAGGGGAGTAAATAGTAATAACACTACATGTTAAAACTTAAAGGGAACATAGGTCTGGATCTGGCCCAAAAGCAGTATGTACATATTAATGTCGTATAGATTTGCCTAGTCTAAAGCTGGTTATACACTACATCATTTCACCCGATTATCATGCAGGTCACACTATAAACAAGTTGTACATTGAGACATGCGGCAATTGCCGTCATTCTCCATTTTGGACAGCGGAGGTGCTGTGACTCCCGAAGTCATGAAGAGTGATCCGCAGACACGGACAGGTTAGCTTAACCCTAACCCTAACCGTCTCTTCTCCAGGCCTAACACTAACCTCAGTCTCTGTTGGGAACAGGTGTAAATAGTAACCAATAGAAATTTTCTATGTGCCCATAATTTCTGCAGTGATACTCCTGCCATTTAGCTGGTGGATGCTGGTGGTTGTATCATATTCTAAATAGGGCCGTAAAGACCCCCCCCGGAATCATGTCTAATCACTTCAATTGTCTAATTTTGCTAATTAATGATATCACAACAACATTCCAAATGTAAAATGTGTACACAGTGTCCAATAATTCTGCATCTACTTCCTGGCCTTTGTGGGTGTTGGCAATTAACATACCAGCATGTTGGGGGTTTTTTTAGAGCATGGGAGGAAACCAGAGCAAACCCATGCAGACATGGGGAGAACATACAAACTCCAAACAGATAAGGTCTAGTGTGGGAATTGAACTCATGGCCTCAGTGCTGTGAAACACAAGTGCTAATCACTGATCCTCCGTGCTGCCCCAGGGTTGGATCACTTTATATAATTACAGCCAATGAGGTGACTCTTAATGTCTGTATAGTTTACAAAGGGAGAGCAGTATTTATGCACTATAGTAATTCATGGAAGATACAAATTTCCGATGCAATTGGGTCTCTGAGTAAAAAATTTGGATAGGTCTGGGCAGCAATGTCCTTGTATAAATTGTATTTGCTTTGCAACATTACTATTAGCATTGAGAGCCCTCCACCAGCCATGGCCTATTTTAAATTTTCCGACTAAACAATGTAGAAATTCCCAGAAATACATCCATCTCAATGGGTACATAAAAAAGGTAAAAACAGACTAAGAGGGAACGCCCACCAGGGAACACAGTCCGGCCCCTTTATCAGAGGTGTCATTTCTCTTGAGTTTGGATTTGTCAGATTGCATTGGTCTGAAACAAGACTATGGACCAATCAGAAGGAGGAGCAGAGTTTGTGTCTACCTGTGCCCCGCCCCCTTTATGGGCACAGCAGAACTGTGGGACGGAGTCAGTGGTGTAACTATGCGGTTATGTGTGGGTACAAGGAGTGCATTTGCTACAGGGCCAGGAGGAGAGGGGGTCTGTGGCAATTGCTTAACCTGCACCTATGGAGTTCTAAGCTGATAGAGGCTTCCAGCTTAAGATAGCGCTTGATACTCTGAGTGCTGAACACTCCTTATAAATACCATGCCACTGCCAACAGCTGCTGTACTGTATTTATAAAGAGTGCTCAGCACTCAAAGACTGAGGGCCCTAAACTGCCAGCCTCTGACAGCTGCTTGCTCATGAGAAAGCGTTTGCCCGCCATTGATTGCACTATGCACATATAGGATAGAGGGGTGGGCATGACAAGACCCCACTACCAGAAAGATTTAGGTCCCGCCTTCTCACTATGGGGCCCCGGAAGGTCTGCTTCCACTTCTGCCTCAAGGATGTGCTACATGAGTGTACACCAATCACTTGGCAAAATGGTTGTCCAGGAGACAACGTAATACAATTCTAGCTTTTGTTCTTAACTCTTACTGAGTCCCTGTGCAAACGTTTTACTATGACAGAGCTCTGGGATGCATTAGTAACATTGCATTTTAACTTTTACAAATAAGTTTGGGTCTGAATTCATGTTAATTATAACTTAAACAGTTAAAATTGCAGCACAAAATGTAAATATCTATCTAAAATGTCTGGTGTCCACTTACCATTCTGTTACATCATAACACTATCTGCATCCTGAGATGTGTTCCTATCTTCACGCAGTTTAGGGGCAAGATTTATTAAACTCCAGAAAAGGAAAAGAGGAGATGTTGCCCATAACAACCAATCAGATTCTAGCTGTCATTCTCGAGTATGCAATAGGAAAGTGCGAGCTAGAATCTAATTGGATTCTATAAGCAACATCTCCACTTTTCCTCTTCTGCTGTTTAGTAATTCTGGGCCGGATTCACAACCCCGTATTTGGGGCCTCATTCATTAAAAACGATTTTTTGATGCAATTTTACATCGCGGCCCATTGCGGCGATTTTGGCGCAATTTTTTTTTCAACAGGAGAAGATGGTCCAAGCTGCAAAAAAAGACTAGAAGACATTTGAAAAAGAACATTTGAAGGCTTCCCAAGTTGCGGACATCAAATGGTGAGTGTAAAAATATTTTTTGATATTTTATACACATGATACATTGCACACACTTCACTTACATTAGGAGAGATGACTACCGAAGGTAAGTGCACTCATGTAGGGACATTGTTAGTTAGGAAAATATATTTTTTACATGCATACTTTATTTTAGCAATGTAGGGGTTAATGTTGCGTTTTTTTGTTTTTTTTACACTGTACATGCAGCGCTGCATGATTACAAGTGTAACCATGTTGTGCTGATAGAATTACAAGGATCAGCTTTGCTGATCCTTGTAGTTCCATCAGTACAGCATGGCTACAGCTTGCAGCCATGCAGCACTTAGGTTTTTACACACACAAAAACATATGTCTGTTATACGGACATGTGTTTTTGGTGGTCACGATCGGCTCAAAAAATGAAATCGCACCTCTCTGGCTGTGATTTTATTTTTTGTGATTTAAAGGCGATTTCACCGCGATTTGGTGAAATCGTCTTTAATGAATTACAAACTTTCTATGTTTGTAATGGAAAAAAGTCGGGATCGTGAATTTTACACCCGCGATTAAAAAAACACTCAAATCGTGTGATTTGGAGCTTAATGAATCCACTTTGGCGATTTTTAAGCTCCAAATCACGCGATTTAGCCCAAATCGAGCTTAATGAATGAGGCCCTTGATCCACATACGTCCTTATTTTCCCAATACTAGCTACTACGCATGAGTAGTATCTATTTTATGCAATCTACGTATAGTTTTGTTACGTAGATTGCGTATATGTGGTCTTAAAGACCGCATATATGCAATCTACGTAACGAAATGATACGTAGATTGCGTAAAATAGTTACTACGCATGTGTAGTAGCTAGTATTGGGAAATTAAGAACGTATAAGGATCAAGTACGGGGTTGATCTAGCCCTATGTGTCTGTTAGGAGACTGACAAAATGTAGGATTAAAAGGACATGTGGTTTTGGTACTGTCTGTTCAAAACACAAAATAATATTTAGATCTTAATATTCAAGGACTGTATTTACATATCCGTTTTCACGTGCAGTTGCGTATTTCTAGGTACGTTTTAACTGCACATGCGTAGTAACTTTATTTACGTAAGTTATGTTGAATATACGCACGTAGGGACTTTAGCCACGGACATGTGAATGGCACTTGAGGACATATGTACGGATGGGCAGCGTAGAAATACGTACTTGAAAATTTACATGAAAGTGGGTGGGGGGAGGCATTTAAAGGAACGCTTGGAGTGCGGCTATACTGAATCGCATGGACGGAAGACATATACGCAATTAAGTACACACTTAAAGATCAAAATGGTCTATGGAGGTGTAAGTCTACAATTGCACGGTTAGGAGAGGGGAGTGTCTTGGGTGTTGGTGGGTGTTGCCTTGCTACGTGCGTGCGTATAATTGCGTACTTTTAAAAAACGGATCTCTGAATACGGCCCCAAGTCTCTTAATCTATTAAAAGCAGTATTGCCAACTCTCTATATCTTCTCTCCGGTAGATCTCAGAGGGAAGAAATAAATGCCGCAATGGGGTAGGACTTAATGGCACAATTTATGCCATCAACACCCCTATTCATAGTGTTCCTGGGGTGTGCGGGGCTTGAAGATCAAGTCCCGCCTATCCTAGTAACACTAGGAATTACTGTAATGATAGGCAGGGGGCGGAACTCGCAGTAGATTTGCCTGCTCTACCGGGAGAATTGCAGGACTATCGGGAGTCTCCAGGATATTCCAGGAGAGTTGACAACACTGATTTAAAGTGATATTGGGACATAACTCCTCCTAACCTCAACCACATAAAGCCATGATATTTAGGCATAATATAAAACATAATATATATTATATTCTCAAATTGTCAATCTGATAAGAGCAAGCCCAATAGGCTGGTATAGAAGTGGTGTGTTAATAATGTATTGGCAATGTGTTCTACCAAATTTACAGCTTCACAGCTGGAAAGAGAGGTCTGTGAGTACGTGTTTTGTGTAGTGGAAAAAATAGGGTCATCTTTTATTCTTCATACAATAGAGTCAGATTTAGTCATGTGCCTGTCCCTGGACTCAAACCTTATTTAGGAATGGTTGGCTGGTTTAGTTCATCCTATTAGCACAGTAATAAATAAACTGTCCTAGAAAAAGACAAACATTGCTTGTGTAAAAAAAATATATATTGTAGCATCCATTTCTGCCTCGACTCTGCCTGTAAAGTAACTTGGACTGTAAAGCCTAAAAGGGGAAATTAAAGTTGAATAATGTCTGCTACTAGATCATATTTAGCAATTATCTTTTCAAGAGATAAAAGTTTAAGTGTTATTGCTCAGTCAAGGAAAACGGTATTCTCATGTTTCTATCAGAGTAATTTTGCAGATTTTTCCTGGCTTAACGGAGTCTATAATCATGCGTTCTCCTAAAGGTCCACTAAAATTGAATCAGTTTACCAAAGAAAGATTAACTCATAGAATTGACAAATATTTTTGTAAACATTGCAAGAGTGTTTTTGTTTTCACTAAAAGGTAACTATTTGATAGGTTGTGTTTTTGTGATTTTTATCCCACAAGACTAATAATTAGTATAAAGCTGTCTTTTATACATACACTCCCAACCAGTGCTCGAAGTGGAAATTTAGAAGTGCGGGTATGTAAATTTCAGCACCAGATGTATATTGTTTGGCAAAGTAAACAGGTCAACACTGAGAAAATCACATGATCCAGAACAACGCTTCGGAGCGAATTTACGCGTGGCGGACACATAAATTCGCACTTTGGTAAGTACTGCGCATGCGCACCATAGTAAATACGCTCCGTAACGTGTAATTGTGAACGTATGGGCCATTGACGTATGTGTCACGTAAATACTTACGTGTGGGCGTGCCAATTTTACATGTGTCCAAAATACGTCCAGTGCTCGAAGTGGAAATTTAGAAGTGGGAGTATGGAAATTTCAGCACCAGATGTATCTTGTTTGGCAAAGTAAACAGGTCAACACTGAGAAAATCACATTGTGTATATGTCATGCGGGTCATGATTTCTACACTGAACGCTTCACCTTTAATTAAATAATCTGGTTACTGTTAGGGAAAAACAATGATAGCTCTCCCATAGGGCCGTTTCTAGGGGCAGACGAGTCCAACCAATCTTATTGCTTCTCCTTTTGTGTGTCCAACCAGCCTTATTGCACCTTCCTTCTTTGTGGCCAACCAGTCTTATTCCTCCCTCTTTGTCCAGCCAGTCTTATAGCCCACTCTTTATGAATGTCCACCCAGCCTTATTGCCGCTCCTTCTGTGTCCAGCCACCCTTATTGCCCTCCTCATTACTTGTGACCAGTCAGCCTTATTGTCCCCTCCTTCTATTTGTCCAACCAACATTATTGCCCCTCCTTTTGTTTGCCCAGTCAGCCTTATTGCCCCATCCTTCTGCGTCCAGCCAGTTTTCTTGTCCCCTCTTTATTTGTGTCCAGTCAACCTTGTTGTCCTCACCTTTTGTTTGTCTTAACAGTCTTATTGCCCCCTCATTGAGTTCAGCCATACTTATAGCCACTTCTTTATGTGTGTCCACCCAGCCATATTGACCCCTCTTTATTTGTGTTCAGTCAGCGTTATTATCTCCTCCTTGTTTGTCCAAACAGTCTTATTACCCTCTCTCTATGGTCAGCCAGTGTTATAGCCCCCCTTTTTGAGTGACTAGCCAGCCTAATTGTCCCAACTTTATTTGTGTGCAATTAGTCTTATTGTCCCCTCCTTCAGTTTGCCCAGCCTTATTGCCACTCCTGTGTCCAAACAGCCTTATTACCTCCCCCACACACTTTTTATTTGTGTGCAGTCAGCCTTATGGCCCCTTTCTTCAGTTTACCCAGTCTTATTGACCCCTCTTTTTGCCCAGCTAGTCTTATAGCCCCCTCTTTATGAGTGTCCAGTCAGCCTTATTGCCCCTCTTGTGTCCAGCCAGCCTTATTGCCGCAACTTTGTGTGCAGCCTAGCCTTATTGTCCCTTCTGTTTCCAGACAGCCTTATTACCCCCCACTTGTTATTTGTGTACAGTCAGCCTTATTGCCCCTGTATGGGACCATTCTTATTGGCCTATGTTCAGCTTCCCACTACCCCATTCCAAATCCCTATTCCCCATCTACTAAAAGATAAAAAGTAATAAATTTACCTTTCCTGTGTCTTCCGGGCTCTCTCCTCCGCGACGCATGCTCTGCAGTCTGACGCTCATGTGACCTTAGGTCACGCTTGCGTCCTGTGCTCAGAGCTGCAGCTGTGCACAGCACAGCCAGCTCTATGAGAATGAAAGCTCCCGGCGGCAGTGAGAAGTGAGCAGGTATGCCATGGCGGTATGGCATACCATCACTTCTGTGAGCCCGCCCTGAGTAAATATACAGCTGCTCATAAAATCTTAAAATTCTATAAGCAGCTGTATACTTACTCAGAGCTGGCTCACAGAAGTGGCGGTATGCCATACCGCTGTATACTGGCCTACTTCGAGCACTGCTTCCAACAATCCCAGTTTCAGGTCTCTGTTCTCCTCTGGTCAAGCCTTCTCTAAAACCAAGTACACTCTTATTTTGTAAGACAATTACACTCCCCATTATGACTGCTCTCAATATTAGGAGGTATGTATTTGATTATAAGCTTGAATAGGGCCCACTTACCCCCTTCTGCCCATCTGTTTGTTATTATCCAAAAATGTTTGTGAGAGAATGTTATTCTCCCAGGTAAATGTTATTTATTTTTATTTTTTATTAACAGGTTTTTTATAGCGCTATCAGATTATGTAGCGCTTTGCAGAGAATATTTCACATTAACATGCTAACCAGCGCTGTGTGACCTCTTTACTGATCACCACATCTCATGCCTGTATCCAGGACTTCTCCCGTGCTGCACCTCTGCAATGGAATGACCTCCCTTCTTCAGTCAGACTCTCCCCCACATTGCAGGTCTTCAAGCGTTCACTCAAAATACACCTGTTCAGGCTAGCCTACCCCTCATTCTCACTGCATCCTACATTTATCTCTTTTTTTTTCCTTCCTTCCCCCTCTCCTCCGCTCACATCAGCAATCAACTTCCTTCCCCTTCCTTATGTCTTCAGTAAGTTCATCCCTCCCACTTAGTGTGTTAGCTCATGTGAGCAGGGTCCTCTATCCTAGTGTTGTTCCCTCCTCCACCACTCCCCCCTCACTTCGTACCCTCTTGTCCCCCTCTGCTACACTTTGACCCCATCACCACCTGGTGGCTCCCTCTCAACCTCTCACTGCGCTTTATCCCCTGCTCCCAGATCTACCAATACTTGACACCTCGCATTTTGCCTTGCGTTCTGTGCTTGCTTCACTTTATTGTATTTTGGTGATATTTTTATATTTAGATTGTATTTTATTATGTACTATGCTGTCTATCCCTGCCCTGTATGTCTGTACTGTATTTAGATTTAATTTGTACTGCGCTGCGGACACCTTGTGGCACCTTATAAATAAACGATAAAAATAATAACATAAGTCCCTACCCCATTGGAGCTACATACTAAAGTCCGTAACACATACTTACACAGTAGGGTAATTTACTGAACAGCCAATTAACCTACCAGCATGTTTTTGGAGTGTGGGAGAACAAGAGCACCCGGAGAAAACACACATAGACAAGGATAGAACATGTAAACTCCACACAGATAAGGCCTTGTCCAGGAATTGAACTCATGACCTCAGTGCTGTGAGACACAAGTTCTACTCACTGAGCCACCGTGCTGCCCAAATTAAGCTGATAATAGCTTTTTTCAGTCAGTTCAACTGTTTAAATGCAATACAGGGTTACACACAGGGCTCACTATATTATTTACTACCACCATGACTATATGGCAGTTAAAAGGTTTAGCTACTCTTTTGTAAGAGTACTGGCTGATACACTGTCATACTCTCTAGTAATTTCTAGAGTCCTCTCCAGAGTTCCTTTATCAGTCTCTCCACCTAGCACTTATCATCACTCAGGTTCCT
>WWET01003137.1:119042-180073 GCA_011038615.1 Limnodynastes dumerilii | reverse complement strand
ACACACACACACACTTTTTAGCAGAGCTGTGCACACAATACTTACACACTTTTTAGCAGAGTTGTGCACTTACTTTTTAGCAGAGCTATGCACACTGCAGACGCTGAGGTGGACTGGAAGTGGAGGAAGTGGGGGCGATGCATAGCTGCAGGAGCCAATGAGGGAGTAGCACAATGATCTCAGCTACTCCCTGATTGGTTAACCTGTCAGGCACTGTGGAAATCTTTGAGAATCTCTCTGCAGAGCAGCAGGAGATTCATCAGCTGATAGTGTCAGCTACGTTCACTCCTGGGGCTCTGGGCAGTGGCACTGCTTGCACCACCCTAGTTACGACCCTGGTGTCTTGGGGAGGACAGAGAGGAGGCCTGGGGCTATCCTGGCCCCCTCTCTGTCCAGGCCCTGGACACTAGGCCCGACTGTCCCCCCCTGATGGCGGCCCTGCAACCAATCATCTGCTTTGCCTTTCTCATTGCTTTGTTACATTGATTGGCTACCTTTAAGTCACATGAAATAATGACTCCTAGATCCCTTTCCTCCTCAGTATTTTCTAATGTAGTGGCATTAATTATATATTGAACTTTTTGGGTTTTTGTGCCCCAAGGGGCAGATCCAGACCTACGGCCACTGTCGTTTTTACGGCGCCCATATGCGTAAGAGCGGCATTTCTGCCGTTCTGCGCATGCGCCGGGCAGATGTTCCCTGGCGTAATCGATTTATCAGGGTGTCCTGGATCGGGCACCCGTAATCTACAGCATAGTTACGGACGAAGGGGCGTGCAGCACTGTAACTGCGCTGTAGTTACGGAAGGTAGGCGGGGGAGGGAAATTAGGAAGGTAGGGCTGGGTTGGGGGGTTAAGATTACGATTAGTTTCCCGGCATTATTAACCACTGTACGCCAGCTGAAGTTAAGGTAGCCTTCAGCCGGCGTAACCGTGGGTAAGTGGGTTGCATATACGCAATCTACGTATCAAAACGCAGAGCAGATTACGTACAATAGCTACTACGCATGCGCAGTAGCTATTGTTCATTGAATTACGTCCGTCTATGGAAGACGGACATAGTTCTGGATCTATCCCAAAGTCACTTACAGGCTAGATTTGAAGCACGGCATATACGCAATCTACGTATCAAAACGATACGCAGATTACGTACAATAGCTACTACGCATGCGCAGTAGCTATTGTTCATTGAATTACGTCCGTCTATGGAAGACGGACATAGTTCTGGATCTATCCCAAAGTCACTTACATATGGGGCTAGATTTACTAAACTGTGGAAAAGGAAAAGTAGAAATGTTGCCCACAGCAACCAATCAGATTCTTACTCTCTCTTTCCTATTACATACTAGAGAATGTCATCTAAATTCTGATTGGTTGCTATATGCAACATCTTTTCCTTTTTCACAGTTTATTAAATCTGGCCCATAGTCTCTCTCAGCATATTGTTACAGCAGAGAGTGGAAAGGAAGGAGTGTTTTACATTACACACAATGGATTAAGCATAGAGGGTGGTGTAAATGCTTATTTGGTCATTGTTACCATAGTTTATATGCCTGCAGATGTAAAATAATACACATGCAAGTCAATTTCAATAGCAGACTCCTATGAGCTGAGGACTAATGGCTGCTGCCCCTGACAGACCTCAGAGAGACATTGCATTAAGTATTTTTTTCTTGTTTTCATATATTTTTGGAATTTAAACTTTTCTGTACATTGTGCCAACTAATAACAGCCATAACAAACACAACAAGAAATGGTCAAGCCTTTTCATGTACTCTGACAATGTCATTATATTAAATACACAGATCATTTTGTCATTACTGCTTTCATTTGTAAGTAGCATAACATCTATCACATTTAGGCACATTTACATTTATATACATTACACTCCCCTTTCCCATTAGCCTGTCCAAACTGTCATAATTTGCCTACAATGTCTGCAATGTATAAATATCGTGTACACAGCTCAGTCCCTGGTAGCTTCATAAAAGTCTATGCATGTAAATTCCAATGTACATTAGACATTTTCTTCTTTACCAAAGAAAAGTTGATATATTCCATGGTTTAATTAAATAATTTTGGGAAATTCTATCTGGGTTGTATTGGTAGAAAACCAATTTTGAGCTTTTGTGTGTCCCAAGTCCTTGAGCAATGAGCAGTGGTAACACTTTGACCGAGAACCAATGCCACTCTAAGCAGTGGAGGGCAAAGGCAAAGGACACTCAGGGCTTCCCGTTCATTAATCCAGCACATGTGTCAACCAGTATCAGCAGCAGATTTGTTGTTTATAAACAGCACTTAAAACTGTATCCAGACCCCCGCACGCTTTCCATATATGCGGGGGTCTTGCATTACACAAGAGAGAGGGGAGTAAACTCCCCCTGTCAATCCCCTTTCTCGTGTTGGCTTTATGGAAGTTACGCTGCCATAAGCCTGTCTTAACTTAAACGTACGGATCAGCGGTCTGGACAGCTGCTGATTCGTGCATGTCCCCAAAACCCTACTGTATCATTACCACCCCCCTCCGCCCATCTTTCGTAATTTGTGCAGGCAGAGGCAAAGAACCGCCTCTTTGGACAGTACAACTATCATACAAGTTACTATCATAAAATGGGCTCTGGTTCTAATGCCCTTGGGGTGGTACTGCCGAGAATTCAATCTAACAGAGTTAATTCTTCTCTTGCACTTGTTATGTAACATGCATTGGAGAGATAGGGACCTCAGTCAGTCCAGGTGGATGGAGCACTGTTACAGAGCCACCACTAAAATCAGCTATTTAACATGAAGATGCAAATATTCCAGATTGTATATTGTTTGACTTTGCAAATCTGCACATATGTGACCCAACCAGAAAGCAATCTACTACAGTAGATTTTCACTTTCAACAATTGACAATTCCAACAAGCGGGTCGGGCTATGCTTTTAGGTGGGCGGGACAAAGTTTTACAATAATAGGTGCGCTATCTGACTGCACACCAATCCAGGCCTTTGATCCGTCGCCATTTAAGTTTGCATAAATTGGAAGTTTTTACGGTAGGGTTTGAGTCTTGGAAGTCCGTCCATTAGAGGGAAGTGTGCACACATGGATGCATGAAAACAGAGGGGATCCGATAGTGTATTCTATGGGCCTCATTTACTAAGGTCGATTTTGCTAAAATCAACCAAAGTCCTGGGACTGTGATTATGACATCGCTGTATTCACTAAAGGCAAAGTCCCGGGACTTTAGCCTTTAGCAAAATCGACAATGCAAACATTGCAGATTTTGCTAAATCACCTCTAGTATGCCCTGAAAAAGTTTTTTAAAACGCCTCCTGTGTGTGGCGTTTTCATAGAAAGCGACGCACACTTTAGCTAAAAAACACATGTCAACATGTTTGTCGTGTTTTTCCAAGAAAAAATGGCTACTGCATCATGCTTTAACCCTTTTCATACATGCGCTGAAAGTACTACAAGTCACTGCATATGAAATGTTAAAAGCATGCTGCGGTTCGGACGCTGTGTGAAAAAAAATAAAACACAGTGAAAATGCAAAACACAACACACAAATATTTACATTACAATACATTACATAATAACATTAACCTGACATTATGTATCCCCCTTACGTGTGAAAACTTAACAGGTGGCCCCTCTGTATATTAAAAACTTATGTGTATAACTCCCAAATTTGCCGATATATATAAAGCTAATTTTGCCCCAGCCATTAAAGCCATTGCGGGTATTAGCCAGAGTTGGATCGAACTCCCATTGTCACTCATGGACAGAGCTACTGTAATTAAAAGTGTTTTGTTTCCAAAAATATCATATATCCTCTAGATGCTCCCGATGCTAATGCACAAAGTGGATATAGATAAATGTAATAGAATATTTTCCAAATTCTTATGGAAGCATAAAAAACCCTGCATTGCTAAACAAAGGCTGTACCTGAAAAGGAAGGATGGAGGCCTGGGCATTCCAGATATTCTTCTCTTTAACCAGTGTGCGTTATTCAGATATGCATCAGATTGGCTCCTTAGCAAGCAGCATTTTACTAATAGTATGCTAGAGCATGAATTGGTCCGTCCCTACTCTTTAGCAGCACTTTTGCATTCACCTGTTAGAGACTGTTACCACCACCGATTTTGTCTAACCCATTGTTTGGGGATGTTTACCGCACCTGGGTATCTGTCCATAAAAAATGCAAAAGTGACCATAGATTCTCACTGTATACTACTTTTTGGGGTAACAGAGTCTTTGAGCCTGGCTTATCTAACCCGGGCTTCAGAGGCAGGAGGAACAAGGGCATATTGGCGATTCGCAACATTTTTTACCCTGGGGGCCAATTGTATTCTTTTCAAATGCTCAAGGAAAAATATGACCTACCGAACTCCCATTTTTATATGTTCCTGCAGGCCAGACACTTCGCTCAGCAGTTGCAGTAACACCCAGTCGGAAACTAACCAGGTAGGAGAACTACTAACCTACCTCTCCTCTCATCATTACCGCATAAGGCATTTATATACGGTTTTGTTGGAATTGGGGGTCTCAAAGTCTTGGGAGCAACCCCTTAGGGCCTGGACTAGAGATACTACATCAATTTCTACAGAGGACAACTTATTAAAATATTATGATGATATCATGAGGGCGTTAAGCACGGTTTATTTGCAGGAAGTTCACCTGAAGACTGTTCATAGGATTTTTATATCTCAGGCCCAGAGAAGACATATGGTCGAGGATGAATCTGGCGGTTGCCCGAAGTGTCTGGCCAGCAGAGCTACATTTTTCCACAATATGTGGGAGTGCAGAAAAATTAAAAAATTCTGGCATAAAATTCTTAGTTATATTAATAGAGTGTTTCATATTAAGCTGCCTTTGGACCCCCAGGCTCTTCTAGTTGCTGATTTCTCCACCTGGTCGGAGCTACCGGGGGTGAAAGAGGTTATACCGCTTCTCTCAGTCATAGTCACTATTGCAAAAAAAGCTATACTTAAACTTTGGACCAACCGGAACACACCAACGGTGGCCCAGGTGGAGGCGGCACTGCTAGAGTTAGTATATTTAGAGAGGAGAGCAGTTCTACCAGATGTTGATAAAGGTATCCCCAGATTTGAACGGAAATGGGGGTTGTTCATTGAGGCCTTACCAGCTGATCGACAAGAACATATATACAACATTTTTGAGTCAACCTCTTGGTTTTTAATGCGCAACCTCAATCTTTCTAGCCTGGTAGTGGAACTAGGAAGGAACGCTGGGGTGGGGTGATCCAGTTTTATCACCTACATCTCTGAGGGCAGGATTCTAAAGGGCTCATTTAATTCTGCGGATTGGCAATAATAGGAGGATTAATGTATTTACACATCAATGTGCCATTTTACTTTTATGTTTTTGTTTAGGCATTATTATGTATATTATATCATGCTCAGGCATCATTGTGGTAGTCAAGATGTAATTGGCTTAAATGTATTTCCGCTGAATTTCCTGTTATTCGTATTTATCTTTCTGTATTTACAAGTGCGGGAAAACTTGACATGTCTCATGCATTTGATGCCTGCTTTTCTCACTTTTTCTCACTTTTTATGTTTTTTTCTTTGATTTGTATTATTATATGAAAAACTCTAATAAAAAGATTTAAAAAAAAAAAAAGACACAACTATGACCCGAGATTTTATAGAAGTAGAAGTACATAAAGTGCAAAACAAGTACCACTGGGACAGTCAATGTTTTACATTATGTTAAAATAATGGGGTTAGAGATTAAAAAAAAATATTCAAACTTGCACTTAATTATTTTAGCCTTAGAGAATTTTATTACATTTTGCATGTTATTCTGGCAGAATTTCATCTTAAGTCTGTATAAATAATCTTTCCATAATGTTTATTGCACCATCAAGCTAATGAACATCATAAGAAAAATATTTTCTAGAGATTGTAAATAGTATATAAAAAAAGATAAATAAATCCCACATCAATGTTACTAAGTTAAATTAGATAATGTGCTTTTTCTCCTAACAATTTATAAGACTTACAGTGTACTGTATGTATGGTGTTGTAAGATAGCGTACATGCACAAAGAATGCTTGCCTTAAAAGAACAGAATTAAATGGTGTTACATTGTGCACTAGGGACTTAAGGTGACTTCAGATCATGTTGTGTTTCAATAATACACAACTGAGAACTTGAAATGATAAATAAATGGTACCAGTGTGACACCAACAGGCCAAAATATAGTAATGCATCCCAGTTTACATGTACAATATTATAAAAAAAAAAACTAAGTCACTATAGTGCAATGAAAGCAGAGTGTATTAAAACATGTTTTATTCTTAAGAATACTACTAAGGGTGTGAACCATTGAATTGCAAAGGTTCTCTGAAATTGATTGCTTCAAGGAGAATAAATAATCCATTATCTTATCCCCAGAGCAAGAATGGTGAGTATTTCTCCTACCCTAACCCTTTTTTTTAATGCTTACCCTAACCCTCCCTTTCTATTACCCTAACCCTCCATTCCCTGCAGCATGACCCTAACCTTCCATGCTCTGCAGCCTAACCCTAACTCTCCATGTCCCGCAGCATAACCTTAACTCTCCATGCCTTGCAGCTTAACCCTTACCCTCCATTCCTCGCAGACTAACCCTAAACTTCCATGCCTCACAGTTTAACCATAACTCTCCATGCCCTGCAGCATAACCCTAACCCTCCACGCCACGCAACTTAACCATAACCCTCCGTGCAATGCAGCCTAACCTTAAGCCTTTATGCCCCCGCAGCATAACTCTAACCCTCCATGCCCTGCAGCCTAACCCTAACCCTTCATGCCCAGCACCCTAACTCTAATCCTCCATGCCCTGCAGCCTAACTCTAACCTTCCCCTTAAGCCCTAGCCTTATACCCACTGCATATGCTGCAGCCTGACGCTATTGACAACGGGGAAATAGGTTCCGTTCCTAATAGCAATTTTCTATGTGCAGATTTTTTCGCACAGCGGTAGAGCCGCCATTCTGCTGGCAGCGGTATCAATGTCGAAATAAGCCGCCTGGACCGACATCCCATCTAAATGCATGACTTGAATGCTCCCAAGGAATTGTGTCTTATCTCCTCCAACTGCCAATGTAAGGGGCTTACCATTGTGTCACCATGCAAAGCAGGAGGTGGTGCAGGGTGCTGCTGCCCCTATGCTTGCTGGTAGCATTGTGCTTTGAATGTTTGGCACTGTCTCATGTATTCTTTGTCAAGTATTAAGCACTTGAGGGGGGGGGGTTCATTCCTCACGCCAATTCCTCACTCCTGCTGCAGCTAGGGGGACGTGTAAAATTTAAGACCTTGCCTATGGTACCACATAAATTTAAGACAACGTTCCCCTTTGCAGCTGTTTGCCCCTGAGCCACAATCTAACGTCGTAATTTGGAGAAATACACTGTATAAATAAAATGATTAATATATGTACTGTGGAGCAGGAATTACATTTGTGTAAGTTGATTTATATACAAAATGTGCAACTCTATAAGCCTGGCAGAGAGTTCATTAAACTGAAGAATAGAAATGGTTTAAAAAGAGGATCAATGACCTTATACGTGGTTCAAATAAGCAGGATCATACCCCTGTGTGAACCGCTGCCATATAGATCATAGTAGGCTTTAATTTTGTAATAGGGAAGGCTAGAATGATGATTCCATTATGTAGACTGCTACTCAATAGTCTAGGAGACAGTGATGTCACGGAGACAGTTTATGAACAATATTCATGTCATGATGTTTGTTAGTGAATCGATAGATATTTTCACATTACTGTTGGCACAATCTATGAAATGCTGTTCATACCAACTGTTTTATAAGGAAGCTTGTTAATGTTACCGGTGTAAATGGCATCGGAATGAAATCCTAAACATTTTTTAGTTTACCTCATCCATTTCCTAAAGACAGTATTCAGGTGTCCATAAAGTGCGTTCGATTTCATGTATAACTGACTACTCACCTAAGTCATAAAAACATAGGGCTAGATTT
Source organism: Limnodynastes dumerilii (assembly GCA_011038615.1). NCBI lineage: Eukaryota > Metazoa > Chordata > Amphibia > Anura > Limnodynastidae > Limnodynastes > Limnodynastes dumerilii. The sequence goes on along the minus strand of WWET01003137.1, from coordinate 172,093 downwards.
ACTAAACTGTGGAAAAGGAAAGGTGGAGATGTTGCCCATAGCAACCTGTCAGCAGGATTTGTGTTGTGTAGATGATATGTGGCGGAGACACTGCCATAGATTAAATGAATAAGTTTGCAGTACTTTTGGGTCTGTTGAAAAGGTAAATCACTGATAGTTTATTTATTTTTAACTTGAGAATTCTGTAAAATGTTGTTTTTATTTTGAATAGTAGCTTTTATGAAACCGAATGGACTAGATTTGACTGGTGCCGGTGCTATGGGTAGATTAGATCTGAGCATATAAGAGAGTAGTGCATATAGCTACATAGGCAGAACAACATATTCACTTGTGCTTGGCTCGTAAGGATAATTTATGGCACACAGAAACAAAAAATATCAGACCATATGTTTAAAATGAAATGAAACTTCACAAAATACGTCCGTGCAGGGGGTGTGTTAAGGGTAGCGGTGCGAATTTACGTACGCGAAAATTCGCTACGCGAACAAACGTAATGCAAACGTTGTTCAGGATCTACCCCCATATGTTTAAAATGGCATGAAATGAAAATATATCCTGATAAAGTCAGGCAAAAGAGTTGTTGATAAAGTCTTCCTCCATGTACCTATTAACATTGGAGGTGGAGGAAATCAATTGCAGGAAAAGGAAAAGTTGTGGTGTCGACCACACCTTAACCCCTACTCCTCTGCTTGCCATGTACAGTGAGCATGACCCCTTGCCAGCCTCAGCCCTAATATAGAAAAAGTGACAGACCACTGCTATAGGGACTGTCAAGTAGAGAACTAAATGTGCTCTGGATCATATCATGTTGAATTGGACGGGGTGTAAATGTATTGGATTTGATTAGCATGTATGGAAATGTGATATAATGCATATAATACACTAATATTGGCCAGTATTATTATTACAGTGCAGGGGTTAGGGCACATCCTCTCTCAGCACTAAATCTGTCTGCACATTTTACATTTGCTTTCCTCTGCAGTAAGAATGGAATTTGTCAAGTAGCAAAGTTGCTAGTTTCCCCACCCACCTGAAAGTAAAAGGGTTCTTAGAAAGTTTGGGTGCGCAATGGCTAACCAATCAAATGTCACACTCTCTTTACTGATACTACCAATAACTCTGATATACTTTGCATTTATATTCATGCTAAGGGTTTACACATATAATTTTAATTTAATTTAAGGATGCCACTCAAACAATAAAATATATATAACTAATGTACACAAAGAGAGCTATGCTTTAACAATAGTGTCACAGGCCATAGAATAAAGAACAATGATGTCATAGTCTTAAATGTTGGTTGACAGCCACAATCAATAGTATGGATGAATACACTTTTAGAATCTCTGGAGAGGTCATAAAGTTCTAGCTTATAGATGTATAAAACGTGCTAAAAGGGGAGTTGTTGCAATTATCAACCAATGGCAATCCAGCTCTCATTTTGTAAAACAAATAAATTGCAGCTAGAACCTGATTGGTCGCTATGGACAGCATCTTTACTTTGCCTTTTATATTGTTACATACATTTGATTGCCTAGTCCATTTTTAAATCGCCTTCATTTCATATCAGTTGAATTTTTTTATTTTGTTAACATACATATCGATTGGGGATGGCTATCATGGTATTTGGATTAAGTTACTACAGGCCTGTAAAAAACAACAGAAGATGAGATAAAAATGAATTGTGAAAAGATTTTATTTTTTTAGTGTAAAATGAAAACAAGTGGTAATCATATCTACAAGTGGTAGACCCATATATAAAATTATTACTTGAAGGGAGTTTTGCATATTTAAGTTGTTGGTCTTTAAGAAGTAAACCTATTATAAAACAATGATCTGTTTTAGGAATGGCATCCACAGATCTGTCTGATTTGTATTTAGAAAGAGGGAAAATCCAAAATGTATACATGCAGGAAAACATGCCATAAGAAATACAAAAATAAAATGTATTTATTTTTAAATTACACATAAATATAAGATACAAATGTATTTTTAAAATACAGATAGCAATAGTCACACTTGTTTTGTGTACATATGAAAATACAGCATTTGAATATTTAACATACACAGACACATTTTTATAAATGCAACCAACTTTCAGTACGTTTTTTGATTGTTCCAGAACTCCATTAATATGGAAAAAAGATGGGAAGTACCTAATTTTGCCTCACGTCTTGAAGCAGTTTATTTATTTCAGCCACGAGTTCACTAGCATCCATTAGTTCATGTTTACCATCATTCAGATGGTTGAGAACATTGTCAAAGTCATCTTCTTCATAGTTCTCAGGAATTTCCTCCATAGCTGGCAACCACTTTGAAGATGGCTGTGCACTGGAGTGATTTCCTATAGTAGGTCCTCCAACATTGTTAGGATTTTGGAAATGTGTGTTTGCCGCCCATGCGGCAACCCCTTGGGGGTAACTTACAGTCTTTGCAGGCCCTTGGCCTTTCCTTCGCTCTAAAGAGTTTGACTGATCGACTTCACTAGTCTCAGTGTAGTTCTCCATGGATGGAGGTAGCAGGCGTTGGAAAACGCTGCTCATTTCAGTGAGCAGAGACGATGTGCATGTTTCAGCTGCTTCCTCATCCTGAGACTCCTTGCCAAATGTAGAAAAACTTGTCTTCTTCTCGTTTTGATCCATAGGAAGCATGTCTTCCTCAATCAGAGGAGCCTGTTGTGGTGTCTGTTGCTGGTTGTGTGGTAATGTCTGTTGGAGAGGTTGGACCTCTTCTCCAGGAATGAACATGTTATTTCTGTAATCTGCTGATGGAGAGGGAAGAGGTGGCATCCAACATTGATCTGAGTGTCCTAGAACACGGCATTCGTCTGTGCAGAACCTCATAACTGTAATAAACAACAAAAATATGATTCAACCATACAGATTATATTTAAAGAAAATATTTAATATTATACATAAATAAAACCAAACTTATCCTAATTAAATATGTAGCCTTTTTGCATATGAACCATATAGAGATATTTTATTTCTTACACTAAAAACATCTGTTCGCGAGCAATTTATTTCTAATTATTGCAACAGGCACAATCTGTCCTCATACACATTTTCCTGGACACAGGGCTGGCATAAGATATGCCATGGATCACTTTTCATTTTCCAATATATGGCTCTCATAAATTCATTTCCTTCCTGACAGCACCTGCTACAATACTATAAAAAGGAATTACAGTTTTTTTTTCCACTGGAGTCGCTTTGGAGCCCAAATGTCATTATATATCATCTCCTGCAACCTATCTGATTTTTCTAGATATTATTATGTTCAATGTGTCACATATTCTGCAGCTGCCAACAGATCTGGTTACAACTTCTGTTAACACTTTGTTGAATGTCGTGCATCAGAGTCGCATTGCATGACTAGGATTTCAGACAGCAATGGGTTAAAGCGAGCATTAGAGCAATTGGTATTATTTAATTAGGACTGAAAAAAAGGAAGAAATAAATAAATAGCCCAGGTGTATTTGGATGAAGCTAACAGACACCGTAGAGCAATGACTGAAACAGTGCATTGGATACGATGAAAAGGCAAGAGAAACAATACAAGGGGACAGATGGCCTGGCTAGAATACAGCATACGACCACATTGAACATAGGTTCCATCTGCGGGACCCTTACAACGGAGGACAGCAGGAGCTGGGGGCTATGTGGAGGGAATGCTGTCAATTTCTGTGGGGGAGGGTCCCCAATTCATTGTTCTTCAAAAACCCTTTGCACTTAGCTGACATTCTTAAATAGATTAGTAAACACCCCTCCATGATACCTAACTTGTGTGGTGCCACACTAGCTGCTGTTAGCCTAATAAAAGAGTATTGTTTAGTACATAAACAAAATGGAAACGGTAAAGTCAGAATTGTGCTTGTGCAGGGTGACCTTGGAGAGGAAGGGTGTTCATTGGAAGCATTCAGCAGTATCATCTGTAGATGGCTCACAAAGAAGTATTTTCAGTCAGCACACGGCTATTGTGATCTAGCCAACCCCTTCATTTCTAAAATTGTAGCATGTGATAAAAAATAAAGTCTTTGTGTGGCTGGTGTGTGACATTGGTTGTTGCATTCCTAACCACTTGAATATCATATGATACTTTAACTATTTGATTTTTTTTTTTTTGTGTTCAGTTTTCTTTTCATTTTGTAGCACTGAGATCTAAGTTGACAAGGTTCATCTCTAATAAAGCAGGAGTCATTGCATTCATCAGATCACATGCTATTTGCTTGATAGAGGCACCCTGTTTCATTTCTGCTTTTTGGAATCCTAAGGGGCTGCAGCATACATGTTCTCAGTGGAAATGGTACACATTGAATCAAATAATATCCTATTGACAATAAGTACTTTGTGAAATACTCAATATATTCTAATGCAAACTGTCTTTTTGGGGACCCCAGAACACTAGAGATGGCACACTGGTACAATGACACCTAGGGTGCATTAATGCACATGGTTATATTCTTTACAGCAAGATATGGCACTGCCTGTGTTACATAATAGAATCATAGAAATTAGCTGGACAAAGGTAAAGGTTGTTACTAAATCCTCAGTAATGTAATGTATAAAAAATGACAAATGATTGTGCTCTAGCCATTAAATACACATCTGGGGCATCAAACTTATACACAAAAAGACGTAATTAAATATATTTATGTTTGCAGTATTTTATTTATTTATTTTTTGACAGTAGGATGTGTCTGTTACATAAATGTTCCTGTTAGGATAATCAAGAAGCCTTTCCTTTCTGGTGAGACTTACACAAAATACATCTGCATTACTATACTATACTATCAATATAAATGTTATCTCTATTTTTTTTTTTGCCAGATCTAACCTGCACACAGGTAAGACCATCTCAAGCAATGGCAACTGATTCCCTAGGGAATTACCCGATATAAATTTGATAATTGAACAGGGAGCTGCCATTAAGTTATCCAAATGATTGCTTTGCTTTCCATGATAGGGTAAACAAATGTGCCATTTTCAGATAAATATTCACAACAAGTTTACTCTTACTGCTGACACTAAGCTAGCGTTAACTCCCCTGGCTTAACCTTTTAGCATAGATTCACATGAGAGTACAATCCACTGCTTAACGAAAACTGTTTTTGCTTTGGGCAAAATGCTCAATATTGTTGCTGTCTCATCTCTACCAGCTGTGCTCTGTTGCTGTGAGCAGGCAGCAGCAGTCGGGAAACATCACAGAGTTTAAAGATTTCTCTTTGGTGTGTGTGTGTGTGTGTGTGTGTGTGTGTGTTTCTCTCTGTCTGTGTGTATATGTTTCCTCTCTCTCTCTTTTGTGTATCAAACTGACAGCCAGAAAGGGACAGCAAACAAAGTAGACAGGAAATATCAGCACACCTACCTGGAGGAATTCTGTGGCCATCGGTAAGGAAAAGTTCACTGAATCCTTCGCCCAGAAGTCTGTCAATTGGAGAATCTCTGCCCAGATCATAATCACTGTCTCCAGCTTCACTATCCCCACGACCACTGTCCTTCAGACTAAATTTATCCATGTCCTGAAGGGCATACCTGCAAACCAGGATGAAAAAATGTATACATATTATTATTATTTAAGGATTGGATGTAGAAAGATAGTAGAGTTTAGAATAAAGTTATGTATCGGTAAATTTTCAGATAATACAAATGCTGATTGAAAAATCTCACCTGTAGCTTCTAGAATATTTGTTTCCTCGAAAGCTTGGTCTTGGCTGGTACTGTCCTTGATGAAGCATGGAAAGTAGTTGGGAAACCTGCCAAATAACATAAAGAAACATGTTTTATTAGTATTGCAGTCTAGTAGTTGGTGCCTCAGTATAAATATACAAACATGCAAGATAGACAGGTAGGCCTTAGATAATCTAATAACTCTTTTTGAGTTCAATGGCAGAAAGTATAGTCACATTCTTCAAAGTTACATTTAAATATTAGCTGCATCAATTACATGAAGTGAATAACTCTAAGACGATACTAAAAAAAACGCTATTACTTTAATCGTGTTCTAATTATATTAGAAAAAAGTATATTGGGAGCATATATGTTTTATTCTTCTTAAAATGACCTTCTTTTGAAAAGGCCTTATATAGCTAATGCACAAAATGCCATATTTACCTCCACCGCAGGCGTAGCATGGGTCAGTTCTAGGGCGAAGGTATCCGGTACATGATTAGATGATATCGTCATAAGACTGTTTAGCGATTGGCGACTGTGGTGACTTTGCCTGCTGCTCATCTGGCCACGTTCCAGGGTAGGAGATGGTGAAGGCGAAGACCTATGATGGGATCTAATAGGCAGGGTACCATTCATGGTAGGCACTAAAGTAATGTCCCCTTTGTGAATTTGTCGTGAAGGCCTCTTTGGATGATTTTGATAAGTTGACTCTGCCACCCTGCAATTGTAAGATCTATTGTCTTTCTTCTCTCTGTTGCACCTTGTGGCAAAAATAACCATGATGACTAAAAGAACTGTGCAGATAGCCCCCAAGGAAATGATAATGATCGTTGAGACATCCATAGGGGCCTGGTTAACATAACTGGCCTCTGTGCTGCTGGCATCATCAAGCATTTCAAGAATGTGACATTTAAGAAGTGCATTAGTGGTACGTGGAGGTGTCCCTTTGTCTTGTACCGAAACTGAAAGGTCCCATTCCTGGAAAGGGAAGGTCTCCATGCTCATATTAGTGTATATTTCACATGATTTTGGGTCAATAAGAAAAACATTATATTCATTGCCAGCTGATATTGAACAGCTAAGTTCAGAGTTCATGCCAGAGTCCCTGTCTGTAGCCATTATTTTGGTAATTAAATAGCCACTTTCAGCATCCCTAGGGACAGAAATCTTTGCTGTGCTGTTGTGCAATGTAGGGGCCACAATGATTGGAGCATTGTCATTTTCATCAACAATAGTTAGCACCATTGTGGCATTAGTGACCAGTTGAGGAACTCCACTATCTCTGGCTTGGACAGTGAAGACAATCTGATTGACTTCTTCATGGTCAAATGCCCTAAGAGCATATATTGCACCATTAGATGGGTCAATGGTCACATAGGTACTAATAGAACTACCTTGAATAAAGCTTTCAAGAATGATATATGTCACTTGACCATTTTCACCTTGATCTGGATCCGTGGCCCTAACAGATGTAATATGTGCACCAGGCGAATTATTTTCAACTGTAACAATCTCATATCTGTTGGTCTGAAACCGTGGAGAGTTGTCATTCTCATCACTTATCTGCACTGCAAAATGCTTCACTGTGGAGAGGCTGGGCAACCCCCTATCCTCTGCTATGACTGTCAAGCTGTACTCAGACCTCTTCTCTCTATCAAGTGTAGAGTTGGTCAATATTAAATAGTTGTTTTCATAGGTTTTTTGTAGCTTGAATTGTCCATGCCCATGTAATTTGCAGACAATTTCTCCATTCAGTCCAGAGTCTCTGTCTTGCACCCTTACCAAGGCCACAAAAGTATCCAGAGGTGCACTTTCTGAAATATATGCAATTTCTTTACCAGTAGACATCAGATTGATATTAATTTCTGGTTTGTTATCATTCACATCAACAACATTTATAACAATCTTACAGTGGCCTGGAATTGAATTGGGTCCCATGTCCTGGGCCTGGACATCAATCTCATATGATTTCGTGGTCTCATAGTCCACTTGCTTGATGAGGGTTAGCTGACCTTTCTCGGGATCCATTCTGAAAGTGTCTGTGATTTTGGGGGACACATTGCTGTTAAATAAATACACAACCTTCCCGTTAGCGCCCTCATCTGGGTCAGTGGCATTGAGGTCTATGAGTAAAGTCCCAACTGGTGAATTTTCAGGTAACTGAATAATGTAAGACTTCTGATCAAACGCTGGGCTGTTGTCATTGGAATCAGAAATACTAATTTTCAGGATGGCTGAGCCGTATCTCTGAGGCACTCCCATATCTGAAGCAGTGAGCTGGAGTTCATAGCTGGATTGGTGCTCTCTGTCCAGCTCCCTGACCACTATAAGTTCAGCATATTTGGCCCCATCAGTCCTGGTCTTCACCTCGATCTTAAAATATTCGTTTTCTGACAGTGAATAGGTATGGAGAGAGTTCTCCCCGACATCAGGGTCAAAAGCACTGTCCAGGGGGATCCGGGTACCCACAGCCGCACTCTCCGAGATCTCTATGGGGATGAGGGATCTGGAGAAGTGGGGGGCATTATCATTGATATCCAGCACCTCCACTTCCACATGGAAAAGCTGCAAATGCTGAGTTGGCAGTGTGATCACATCAAACTCAATGGAGCAGTTCAAGTTCTTTTGACACAGCTGCTCCCGGTCTATCTTAGCCCCGATGCTTATTTCCCCGTTATCCTCCCGTACTATAAGTAAGGGGGGATTCCCCCGCTGCATCGCTTTAAAACGAACCGAGGAAGGGTTAGGCAACTTGGACAAGACATCAGCCACATCCTCGGCTAGCCTGGCTACGATAAATCCCACCACCTGCTCCTCGTATATACTGTATTTCAGATTCTTACAAACGACATAGCGATTCAGGGACACGAGAAAAGCAAAGAATAACACCGAGTTCATTTTCCTACCCATCCAGTGTTTCCTGGATTCACAGCGATCCATTCCCAGCGAGCCAGAGACACACGAAAAAGCCAACTTGTTTAAGGGGATCTGCAATCAGTATGCATGAAATGTCTACAGTACAGTCTATGGAGATGCTCTGAGGGTGCCCAAACTTTCTACATACACAGGTTCTGGAGGTGACAGGCGATCATCATCCGCAGCAGCAGCAGCAGTAGTGGCGGTGGTCCCGTAATTCCATGAGCTCCAGAGCCCAGCATGAGAAGAAGAACACCAGGGCTCACATCAGGATTTCATTCACGTGCAGGTTTGTATCCATGGATTGCAGGGGTCTTGCTGAATCGACAGTCTGTTCCCCCCTCTCTCTCTCTCTCTTCCTCTTACTGCTCTGGTGCAGACTAAACACCCTGATTGCTGACTCCAGACTAAAAAAATCTGTACAAGTTCACTTCAACTCAGACAAAGCTCCTGCTCTGCATGTGCTGAATCGCTTCCAGCCAATCAGCTCTTTCCCAAATCAAAGGACAGTGAAGTCACATTAGTACCGGGAGAATGTGCTGGGGGGAGCCAAGGAGAAGGCTGCGACTCCTCCTCCTGCATTCACTTTTTGCGAGTGTGCCATAACAAAGAGGGGACAAATTGCAGAAGAAAAAACTTTAAATCAGGGCTTTGTCCCTTCACTCCTATCATTCATATATGCAGCCATCCTCCTCACGCCCATACTTATCAGGCACACTCTGTATGAGGGGTTTTGTTGTAATCTAAGTGAAGAATTCATCTGAGGTCTCTCCTTTGCTGTTACTTTCTGCTTTCTATTGGATGAGAAGAATGATTCTGCACTGCAGAACATTCAGTATGCAAACCACCTGTGAATTTTCTCTCTTGTCCCAAAAAAATAGTATGCATATTATCAACAATGTATAAAAGAAACTGAGCGACTCAATAAAGGTAGATGAAAATCTGAAATACAGCAAAGCAAAAAAAGTGTACTTTTTCCATATGACATATATAAGAAGAATTATGTATATGTATAGTGCTCATTATACATAATGCATTTTACTTGCCTCTGTTTTCCAATCTGATTTCTTTGACAAATAGTCTGGTCACAGTTTATATCTAGTTTCCTGGGTTTTAATGTAATTTGCCCATCTCTCTTCCTGTAGGGTGACATCTTACCCACACAGACATGATTTATTTTACAGTACAGGGACATACAATCCATAAATTATCAGCGGGAGATGGTTATCATTCATCTGTTTGACACCTCCCTTCTACAAATATCTACTATAGTATTTAGCACTTCAGATAAGGAAGACATTCACCAAAAACTGATGTCTTTACCTTCCTAGCTGTTTAGCAGCAGCAGCTAACAATACACTCACTACACAAGTATTCCAGATATGGTTCATCAAACACATAAATGGTGAAACAATTATATTATAATAAAACTTAATTTATTGAGTGTGATTAAAACTGTATTTGACAGATTCCATTAGGGAATATTGGATTTCAGTGAGTAAGACATCTTTCTATAGATGTTATCTAGGCACATATGGGATTTGAAAATGAGAGTGCAAAATCTATAGTAGTAGACCACGTCTAGTGTCCAATTTATTTACTGTTGCAGTCACTTGGTTTTGGTCAATTAAATGATGTTTACAAGCATTGCAACCTTGGTGATTACAAGAATCACTGAAATTAATTGGATCTTAAGGAGCAGAACATTTTACACTTTACTGATGAGAAGATGTTGAAGGGTTTTTAGGGGTAAATCCCACCCAAAATACATCTTCCCACTTCCTAAAATAGGATTCTAGTTAACAGTACTACTTTCTAATAGGGGGGGCAAACTACCAACTATTGATCTATACATATAGCGAGTGATTTGTATAGTGGAATAGTTTTTGATCTAAAGATGAGTTGTGAGGGAGACTCATTTAAGAACATAAATGAAGTGAGGATGTTTCTCACCCTTAACAAGCTCCTTTCAGTATTATGATTAATTCAAGTGTTAGAGATAACCCATAGAATGAAAAGAATGCTGACCTCACACACACTCTCACACACACACACACACAGACACACATACACTCATACACACACACACACACACACACACACACACACACACACACACACACACACACACACTGACACTCACACACACACTCATACACACACTCATACTCACACACACACACACAAGCATTATGCAGTTGGTGAAGAAAGATGAACTTTCAAAGCTAACTCTTTTGGATTCATCTCCCCAGAGTGAGTCATGTCACACGAACAGAGAAAGAAAACAAAAGCATGTCATGTCAAAAAATAGAAATAGACACACTTCATGGCATCAGAAAGAGCATTCTGAACCTTTATCAATTCAGCTTCTTAATAAATGGCTACAAATGCATTTTAGTTGTTCTACAAAAGACGTGTGAATGGAATGATAGAAGTAATGTTGTTAAATTGTGCTTGCAAGCAAAATTGCAGGCAAATAACAGGAGGAGTGCTAATAGTGTCTTCTACATCACTTGACAAATACCCCCTTTAATTTACCTGCCTGAAGTGCCAGAAAGTACTCATTCTGATCTTCCATTAGGCAATTCAACTTCTACAGACTAGAGCAGTGGATTTTTTTTTCTGATGGCAGCTTCACTGGTAAGTGCTTTATTTGCAAAGAACATTGGAAAGTGCAGGGGAGCAGTGATTGCAGTACAACAGATGAGAATTCACTCTTCTATGGCTTAGTCACACAGTGGGAGGTTTACTTGGAAATGTTATCATGTAACAAACTTAAATAAAGCCCAGCATGTTACTGCGACGCATTATCCTCAGATTTCTCTTTTCTGCTGCTTTCTGTTAAGTGAATCTTCATAACCTTGACTGGAGTTACTAAATACTTGCAGGGCAGTGCTCCTACCGTCCGTCTTTAAGATGAAGCCTGGTAAGACAATAAGCTTGTGTGTACCTATCAATAGGAACATAGCGTGCTAAGCACAGTTAATATGTACAAAAGACTTCACAACACATTCTAATGTCGCTAGAAGTATCCTCTCTACCACTGGTACTTCTATATGGCTATTCAGCCCCTCTCTCTCTCTCATGTTACACATATCTGCATATCTTTCTGTATATGTCACTCTTTTTGCCTTCACCTCTCCTTACATCACCCCCTCCTCTATTTCTATTTCAGCCTTCCCCCCTCTCTACAGCCTTCTGTTTCTCCTCTTTTTCTGCTACTACCATTTTCTGCTGTCGTCTCCCTTACTCCCCACTCTCTTTTCCTCAGACTCCTATCCCCCCTCCCCTTTCTATTTCATTAATGACACCCCTTCCCCTAACTTTAGCCACCCTTCCATCCCCTACACTTCTCCTCCCCCTCCCTCCCTCCATCCATCCTCTCCCAATCTGTCTCTGCTCTGTTCTCCTGCAGACACATTTACAATCCGTCTCTGATGTAACCTAGGGAAAGTTACTACATCAGACTGAGATGCTTCCTGACATTTCTCCCTCCTTTGCTTGCTGCCCGACCTAGCTGCAATATTTCCTTTATCTTGCAGCATACGCAGACTCATCTTTCCCCATCCCATTTATTCTACTACTTTCAGACAGTCTGTTTCTTTGATTTTTCTTTTTCATCCCCCAGGTTTGTCTATATGATTTTTTTTAAGTTAAATCATAGAACCCAGCAAGGAGCCTCCTACCTCTAAGAATTCAAAAGCATTTTATATCCCATTGTTCCTCTCTTTCACAAGCAGGCGCCGTGTGGCAAATTGTGCAGAATGGAAACGCCTATAATGAATGTATTTAGCACTGGGTCACGCCGGTGAACATGTTCTCCCCCCATGAATAATACTGTTTTACAAAGCTGCATCCCATAAAGCTACTGCACAGTCCCCACAACCCTTACAGACAAATCAAAAACCCAAGATTTGGAGACTGGGGTTGGAGGTGCCCATTATAGCCATCTGGCTGCTAAGTTTGCGATTCAAGCCAATACTAGTATATAACTCATGGCTTGGCTTTAGCGGTACTTTAGAGACATCAAAGCCAGTCGGTGTTCGGTCAGAGATGGACTGGAGAGGATTGGAAGATAATCTAATTTTGGTTCTTCACGGTCAAAATATATTAAAGCGTAAAAGGCAAAAGAAAGACCTTTTTGCATAGTTCTCAGAACACTTGCTCTCATGGAATAATTGGAAAAATGTTTTTATTTAAAAGCCTTTTCAAATGGTATGGTACTTTTTAAGAAGTAGAAAAAAAGAGACAGAAAGAAGAGGTTATTGCCTTTTCAACACTGTGCGTGGGATGAATTATTCATAGGTAGAAATAGTTTCAGTGCCACATACTAAAATATTTAAAATGGTGTGTAAATTAATATATACCCACGTGGAATAGGTTATTTTTTGTGCCATACACATTTAGAAGATATTGATTTGAATATAAGAAGCTTGAGACACAGAAAAGAAAGTCCAACACATCTTCAAAGTAATTTAGGAAGCTTGTGAAAAAAAGGTGCTAATTTGAGATTACCCCTAGAGATTATAAAGGAGAGACTTTAATATAAGACTTAGATGTTTACAGAGAGATTCATTTGGTATTTAGAATTAGTCTATGAAGTATTAGCGCATTTGATAATTTGCATGTTAGTTAGCATTAACCTTAACTGCGTCTTTCAAGGTGCCCTAGTTAAATAAAGTGTTGATTCATTGTCATAAACCTCTATTAAACACTTAGCGGTGAACTTTTCGTGTTTATTTGCTTTGTAAAGCTCAGGGCACCTCTGACACAGAGAGGTCTTTGTTATGTCTCAAAAAACAGAGGTCCACGTGCAAAAACAAGAGTCCTGTGGAGTACCTCTTTGTCAGGGGGTCTTATGGAGAATCTCCTTGCCCTAAAACCAGGCAGGCTACAAGTCCTTCAAGATCCTATGGTCTCTCTGTCTTCTTCTCTCTCATCCTCTTCTTCTCTCCTCCCCCATATCTCTCTCTCTTCCTCTTCTCTCTATCCCCCCATTCTCTTCTTCTTTTTCTCCTCTCTCTCTCCCTCCCTCTCTCTCTCTCTCTCTCGCACTAATTAGAGTCCTCCTGTTTAAATGTATGCAGAAACTGACCTCATGCACAAAAGTCAGAAATTATAATAAAAAAATATGCAAATGATGTGTATAAACCCATATAATAACGTAGGACCTCTGAATGCTATTCTTTACAAGGATCATATGGAGCTTTTCCTCTCTTTTTAATATCCTGCATTATGGTGCCATAAAGTCATTGCAAGGACGGCAAACATTTCTAGCATCATAATGGACCTTTTCTTTAACAAAAGATTAAGCAGGTGGCACGCAGCAAAGCTAGATCTATCACCATCTCCGGGGTGCCAAAACATCCCTCAAAGTTGCTGTTTGAGGAATTTGTTGGTGGGATCTGGATTGTAAAGGCACGCGAGCATCTGCTGCCTGCTCTGTCTCATTAGCATTCATACAATTAACTCCTGCAGGTCTCCCTTCAGCAGATAGTACAGGTCATCCAACAGCCATCATTAGCATAAATCAATCCTCACTCTCTTCACTCTCGCAGACATCAATGCAAAGCTATCCGGACACAGGAATTCTGCCTGTCTTATATTTATACCCAACTTTCAATCAAGGTTTGTTTTGTATTTAACAATGGTGTCTTATTAGACTGAATAAACTCTATTTTTTATTACAATGGGTCATTAAGCATGGAAACTTACTTTTTTTATTTTTGTATTCAGTTTGTATAATCTACTGATTTTACCATTTCAAAAGGTTTTTTTTTTGTATGTTTTTTTTGAGCATCTGCTTTTGTAAAGCTGGAGGTCATTTTATACAATGAATTTCAATTGTTTTTAAGGCAATAATCAAGTATTATTACCGGCAGCGACTTGGAGAATGCTGACTGTCAGACAATCCAATTGGAAACATCTGTAATGGTTTCTAAATAAATGTAATGCTAGGGGTGTAATTGCTCACGTCTGTGTTGACCAGACCAAAACAATAGTTACTGTCAAGTTGGCTGGAAATTAGTAGAATGCCAAGATTATGTATGAATAATAATAATAATAATAATAATAATAATATATGTATGTATAGGGTTTAGGGTTTCTATCATATATATATATATATATATACACACATGTATAACTGAATGTATACATTTATAGATTCATATTCATACGCTTGTTGAGTATATTTCTAAGCAATGAGAGATAATATTGGACCGGATCCAGATTTAAGATCGTCTGGTCATTTACGCACGCAAGGTGCGTAAATCACCTGACTGAACTGGAGAGCACATGCGCTCTCCAGATGTTACGCTAGGATTACTATAGTAATCCTAGCGTTTAAACAATTGGACGGAACTTTGTTCCGTCCGAGCCCATTTGCGTGCAAATGGGCTGTGCTTCCCTTCCGCCCACTAAAGGGGACAGAAAGCACGCGGGGGTCTGGATCCGGTCCATTGTTAGTACTACTGTTCCTTGTCCCACCACTGAATGGCTTGCACAGCTTCAGTCAGATGTGGAAATCATGGGGTGGTTTGTGCGGTCATTTTGATATTCCTTTATCTAATGGGGCTCATACTGTCCACCACATTGGGCCAGATACAGAACTACGGACTACCGCTGTTGGTATTTATGCACAGCGTATATACTATGCACTCCCCTCGGATGGCCGTAATTTCAGTGCCTTACGCCTGCAGAACACTACCTAAACTTTTGCAATCATAACTACGCGATGGTCGTAACTACGTAACCCAGCACATAGCGCGGGACGTAGTTCTGGATCTGGCCCATTGTCTCTAATTAGCAAGATAGATATTTTCCCTGTATCCATCCAGACATCCAGTTGGTGTCCTTGAGCTAAGTCACTAACTTACTGGTGGTTGTTAATAGAAAGATTCTTCAGTTATTTGACTTTCTACAACTATAATGCTGTTAATGCTGACATCCTTGCTATGCTCTTAGTACTGGTAATAAAATAAGCCTCCCCAAAAGAGAATACAACTTAAAATGTTCCGAGCTCTCCATAGAATGCTCCAATATTCTACCATATGAAAATAACAATAGACTGAACCAGTTTCTACTGCCTACACCCATCATAATAGCATCAGCACATGAGAGGTTGTATCACTGTCTATATGAATGACACTCTTGGACCATTTTGACAGCATTCTAGCATATAAATCCTTCAACACCCTTTAATTTTAAAAATTAAGGGGTAGTTCATTGATTAGTTGGGTTCCCTCCTGTTTCTAGTATTGACATAATTATTTTCCCCATCCCCTATCATCTTCATACTCTCTTCCCCATAGTAACTTCAACCTCTCTTTCTCCTGCCTGTTCTCTTTAGCCATCTCACCCCCATTTTTCTCTCTAGACACTTCTCCCCACTATTCCCTCCAGCTACCTGCCCCCACTGTTCCTCCAGCTTTCTCTCCCCATTGTTCTCCCCATACCCCTCCCCCCTATTTTTCTATGGAACTAGCACTGCACTTTGTACTATCCAGTCCCATCTATCATGATTCCTCGTTTGCCCACCCACCCATCCTTCTTCCTCTTACTTCAAATGCAGATGAGCCTACATGTCTAAAGTGCTGGCTCTCAGTCTGACACATCTAGAGAGGAGCACAGACCCTTAGAGTCATCCATTGAATCTGCATCTGGTCATTAAAATACGCTGCATGTTAGATTATTGGTCAGCTGATCTGCCCACGTATATTGCAGTATGTGGCCACCTTAATATTTCATATTTATTGGAGTGTAATAATAATTTTAGCTGATTGTGGGGCAAATTTAAACAGCAGCATTATCAAGCACCAATCCTAAAGCAGCTATAGTACTGATGTTAGGGTATATTTGTAATAAGGAGAGACAGGGCAATTCTAGAGATGAAGGGCCGGATCCAGACCTACGCTCGCATGCGAGCTAACGCTGATCGCAAGCGTAAAAACGGCAGCAAAAACGCACTGCACATGCGCACAGTGAAAACTTCTGGTCGTACCAAAGACCTTTTCGTAGCGGCAATTCTGGCGTCCGTATTGTTTGCGTTTTTTTCATCAATGGGGCATGTTTACAGTACGAAGTTAGTACGGACGCTGGATTTAAGGAATATAGGCGGGGGGAGACATTTAAATTGTACAGTATGGGCGTGATAAGCGTTGTTTATACGCAATGAACGTACGGACGACCGCGGGAACGAACACAAAAGTTAGGGTAGGGTTTGCCGAGCGTATGGAAGCTAAACTAGGTACAAGCAAGGGGAGTACCTATTGCCGTGCATCTGTGGTACGTTCAGCGATATAATACGCTACGCACACCAGCATAGGTCTGGATCAGTCCCGAGTTACTGGACCTAGTCTTTCAATTCCGGATCCTGGATCTAGTTTATTGTAATTTTTGTTCCTAATAAATTATTACGATTATTATTAATGCTTATTTATATAGTGCCACAAATTGTCCGCAGTGCTTTACAGAGAACATTTAACATTCACATCTGTCCCTACCCCTTATTGGAGCTACGTAGTAAGGTCAAACATACGCTAGGGTTACTTTAGTCAGCAGCCAATTAACCTACCAGTATATTTTTGGAATGTGGGAGGAAACTGGAGCACCACACAGATACAGGGAGAACATACAAACTCCACACAGATAAGGCCTAGTCAAGTCTGATCAAACTCATAACCTCAGAGCTGCGAGGCACAAGTGCTACTCACTGAGCCACCATACTGCCCTATTCTTATGTAATTATATATAGAGCAGGTTCAACAGCAAAAATGACTCACAATATTTGTTACAATATAATGTGATTAATATAAACTGTATAACTTTATATTAAGTATTTTCCATTGCTGTTTTTACTATATAGAGAAAACTGTTTCAAATAATATTTTCCATACTAAAGATCAGAGACTCTACATTGCTCAGCCTGATATATTTCTGAAATGTTTCATAGGATATGTCTCTGTGTTGTGTGTGAAGTGTTGCACATGCCAGATGTGTCTCTGCTCTGTAATAGATGAAGCCGGGCATCGACTGCAGTGAGCTCCACACCTGGCGTTAAATTAGCTGCTATCATTCCCACTGTCCCTACATTAGATTACAATATTGTGTAAGCTCTAGGAAAAGCTATTGGCATGTCGTTGTGACTAAATCAGTTGTCTTACTGCTGCTTTGTATGTGCAAAAACAGGTTTATGTAACTGGCAAGCAGAAGTCTTGCAAGTAGATGTACTCATATCAATTGACAAAATAAAGATTAGCAGAGAAATTACATGGAGTTCCGTTAGCGGAGTGCCGTGCGCTCCTAAAGTCCACACGTTGGATGTGAGATGACTCTCCTCGCACGTATACATTACCGTATCCAGGACCCAACCTTAAATGTTACACACCAGCCCTATGGAAAAAGGAGCCGATACACAACTGAGAATCGTACTTAACTAAGCCCTTATTGTGCGATTTGCGTACAGCCCCCTTCTTACCTTGTGTACACGCTGTACGCATGGCATAATGGGGTAGATCCAGAACTCTACTCGCGTAGCGTATTTACGTGCGCATACTTTCGATACACTCCCCTTGCCACACCTCTTGAATGTACGTATTTTGTCCGAGATCCGCTTTCCAAACCCTACCGTAACTTTTGTCCACATAACCGATGTCATCCGCTCACATACATATGTGCACAACGTATTTACGCAGCTAAGCACGCCCATACTGTACACTTTAAATACAAACCCCTGCCTACATAGCGTATTTCAGACGTATTTTAGACTCACGTAAAATTGGTACGCCCACACGTAAGTATTTACGTGACACATACGTGAATGGGCCATTCACGTATGTGTCACGTAAATACTTACGTTCACATTACGTTCACATTTACGCTACGTTACGAATCGTATTTTCTAGGGTGCGCATGCGCAGTACTTACAAAAACGCGATTTTACGTCTCCGCCACGCCTAAATTCGCTCACAATCATTGTTCTGGATCTGGCCCAATGTGTGTAACGAGGACATATCCACACTCTGCTTTTGCAAAACACCTGTATTTCGGAATTCGGGATCCGGCCAACTGATCTGTATTCAGGACCCGATCCAGAGTCACGCAAAGCATGTAAGTGGGGTATTTTGAGGGGAGGGCACATGCATGTTACATTTTACGCACGTAGATACTGTGCTTCCCCTCCAACCACCAAGATGAGCGGGGTGGAAGCATTTAAATTGTATAGTAGGGGTGGATTTAGGTATTTATTAGTGAATCAGCGGTTGGACAGACCGCCAATCCGCTCATGTGACTTAAGGCTGTCTTATGGCATCATAAGTCACACAAAATTCGGCACGAGAGGGAGGAGTGACAGGCGGAGTTCACTCCCCTCACTCATGCAGACTGACAGAGCCTGGTACGTATGGAAAGCATGCAGGAGCCTGGGTCCGGCCCTTAGTGAGAAATAGGACTAACTGTGAGGCCCTTTACTTTGCGAGTCGTCCAACTATGAATATGCTGGTTTTGTAAAAAATTACTGTGTATTGCATCAACTATTAAATGTTTTCACCCTCAATAATGATCATAGTATTTAATAAAATAGCTCTCTAGGTAGTATACAGTATATTTACATTTACATTTTTTTTTATGTTGTTAAGACATTTTCTCTGGTTTTAATAAAATATAGGTCATCTGTTTCTGTGTCATAGTAGCTGTAACTATAGCCTGATGTTAATGTTGTACCATTTGTGTGTACATTGCTGGAATTATAGACCCATAGCAAATTTAGTTGAATCGTGCATTTTTTTACATTATAGTAAATTCTGTTTGCGTACCGCTGAGAAACTATAGATGTGAGAATCAATCTTGTCTCCTGTGGACCACAAAGATAATTTCATGTACTGTGCAGCATGCAATATTAATTAACTTTGGGGATAATTGTAAAAAATAGGACAGGATGTGGAAACCACTAAGATCTTTGTAAGCTCCTTAGATACCAAAACATAATTTCAGTAAAAAATAAATGAAAAAAATATATATATATTTGGTTTCAAAATTTCTTAAACATTATGAACAAACCTATATCGTCACTTAAAATAGGGATGGATCGGATCCGATAACCTCACTTAAAGTGGGAGTGGATCCGTAGAGTAGATAGTGTGCGACATACATAGGTCGCCCCCTTAAAGTGAAATTTAAATCTAAAATGCTTCTGTCAGAAACCTGTTGAACAAATAAAAAAACTTGGTAGCGGTGCTTGCACATGTGCCAATGCAAATAGCGGGCGTTTTCCAAACCTTGCGATCGTAAATACCCACTTTTCAGAAGTCTGGATCAGGTTCAATATTCTTATGTGGTATTTTATAATGTTACTTATACCCCGTTCACACTGAGCCAAAAACCTGGGATATTGCTGGGGCAAGCCCTGTCGACACGGGTCATGGCTCAGTGTGAACGGGTGCGCTTGCTGCTACCCGGGACATTTGGAGGGTTATTCCTGGGTCAGACCCGGGTAGCCGCCATGTGTGAACAGTGCGACCCAGGTTTTTCAACCCAGGTCTCACTGAAATAAGCTGACTGGGGCTAAAATAAGAATGTTAGCTTTAAAATAATTTATTTTTTATAAAAATCTGTTTTTTAAATATATAAAAACCATTAGTATAGAAAACGAAACAAGGACTTAGGTGCAGGTCTGTCCGCACCTAAATCACACCGGATCTGTGTATCCGGTCCATGGTCTTTGAGGGACTATGGGGTAGATCCAGACCTAAATGGTTGTTATGTTAGAACGCGTACCATATTTATGCTAGCGTAATTTCTATGCACTCCCCTCGGCCGTACATACTTTAGCCGTTTTACGCTGCCCAAACACTACCTTAACTTTTCTTAGCGTAAGTACTGACGTACTTAATGGATTTACGTACGTGATGGCCTAATCCAGCCCATACTGTTCAATTTAAATGCCTCCCTCCGCCTCCAAAGCGTAATTACGGGTGTCGCATTGATGCCCTGCCCCTTCATTCATATTTACACTGATGGTACGTACCTTAGGAGTTACCTTGTGTAACATCTGCTATGCTCATGCGCAGCAAATACAAATAGCAGATTTGCGTACTTAGCTCAGGATCTGGGCCTATATCTTTAAAAAAAAGTGTGTTACATGCTAAGCTTGACCTGTCCTTATAGAATTGTCTGAAAATGATACCTTTCTAATACTTAGATTGAAAATTTTGCAGGTTATTTTTCCCCTTCCTGTTGTAGAAAGAGAATAAGCTGCTCCACCATATTGTGAGTGACAGTCATCTCACTACATGATAGTATTGAATCTGCAACTAAGCACATGATATAATGGTATGGTAAGGTATGGTAAGGCTCCAGCCTTAATGGTCATTATTTCATGAGTTTTTGGGAATTTTAGTGGTAAGGTTTTAATGATCTCTTTAGATATTTTGTCAGTATAAGAAACCTTAAACGTGCTTGGTAAACCAAATATTCTATAATAAATATATTGATATACATATAGATGTGGCTGGAGTGTGGGTCCCTATTTCAATACGGCCATTCTCTCCCAGTCAGTTCAAAACTGACAAAGAAAGGCAAAGCAATCAATATCCGGGACACCGAACACGGTGCTCCCCGACTAATCTAAACCCCTCCCACTTCTAACTAAAACCTCGCTGAGGCGGCATTAGCCTCCTTCCTAAACTACTCTGTGATTAGAGTCAATCTACTTACCTAACTGGTACATAGATTGGGTAAATAACCTACCACGCATGCGTAGTAGGTCATTTCGGGAGATTCCACAAGTGTGAATCAGGTCCATTATCTTTATCAGAATGTAAGTCTCCATTTGCAAAGATTCTTTAATGGTGCACCATGCAAAACCCAGTGACCCTTTTCAAGTGATCCGTTGGCATATACCCCATGCAGTGACAAAAATAATCAGTGCCAAATATTGGGGCTATTTTATCTGCTCTTTTACAGGCAGTATATAGAAGAATAGAATGTAATGATCTCTATATTTCATCCTTTGGTGCTTCTGGATATATTTCATCTAATGAAAGCGTACAGAAACAGCATCCAAGACAAAGTACCTCTCAGTGCAATAATGTGATGATAGGAAACAATTAACCTTTTTTGTATTCTTTAAAAAAAACAAAAAAAAAACATACATGACATACTGGAAATATTAAAAGCTCATGAAGGCATATTAATCAGAGATATTATGTTAGGAAGTTAGCAAAAAAAAGTGGTATGTGACGTTAATCTTACTTATCTGTGTCTTTTTCTGGTGCTGTATGTTGCTACTAAATATCAGGTTAATCAAGTGTAAGTTGGTTACTGAAGTGGACCTATATACATTGCTATGCTGGCCCAGATTTCTGGGATGCAGTTGCTAATATGAAGGGCCCACTTTTGGCAGTAATACAGCCGAAAGCTTAATTTCTGCTATATCATTTTTGACTGCTTTTTTATTGTGAAAATATACATTCTGGAATGGGTACCATGTCGAATGGTCTTACTTTAACAAGGTTCTTTCATTATCACGGTACTTTTCTCTGCACCTTATGTCTTTTGTTTACCTTTGCTGATCACA
Organism: Limnodynastes dumerilii; assembly: GCA_011038615.1. Taxonomy (NCBI): domain Eukaryota; kingdom Metazoa; phylum Chordata; class Amphibia; order Anura; family Limnodynastidae; genus Limnodynastes; species Limnodynastes dumerilii. The sequence goes on along the minus strand of WWET01003137.1, from coordinate 149,929 downwards.
TGACCTTTCTTACTTTCAATATAGCACAGGTGTGGCTCATTCCCTTGCTAGAGCTCACTCATCAGCTGATGTATTTAAATCCCTCTCTGACATCAGTTCCTATCAGAGCACAAGGTTTCCTTGCCTGTTGATATTGCATCTTCGAGTCCTCTTGTGTGTTCTGACTCCTTGGTTCTTGTTATCCGGTCCTCAGTCCCAGTTATCCAGTTCCTATGTTCCTTTGTATCTGGTTCCTACCTTTGTCTCCAGTGTCTGCACTTTCAGTGTTGCAGTATCCAGTCTCAGTAACCACTCCTATGCTACCTCCTGCTACCCTCGGATCCTGTCCACCATCTTGGTGTCCAGAGGGTCGCGATCTGACGTTTGCCTACAACTAAGGCCATTCACACTATTGGGGGCTCTGGTCAAACTGGGAGCCACTGCACATGCACCGGGACTTTAGAAAAGATCAAACGTCTCTGAAAATAGCACCCAGCTAAGGATCTTAGTTGGACCATGCTGGAAACATACATATTCAATATTAATTTTATGCAAGCAAGGCTTACAACGAGAAGAAACAAGCCTGGTTAGCAGAATTAACCATAGAAGCATTCTATTTTTTTTTTTTTGTAAATAGATGCCTAAATGTTTTGCAACCTCAGAAAAACCCTTAAGATGTATTCAACACCTAAAAGTAGAGCAACCCCTAAGAGTTCCTTTCAAGTACATTTTTATGCAAGCAGTCTACTGCAACCAGAATAGATACAGGTTTACTGATGGAATTCCTTGTAATAGCTTGCTGGCTCTTTTCATAGAGATTGATTGAATGTTACACTTCTATGTGCAGATAATATGAAATAATGGCCTAATGTATACAGACAGTAGATAATATTCACTTGGATTTGAACTCATGGTATATATATAGAGATTCCATTAACTCCACACTGTCAGCTGTTCAAATTAACATTTATTGAAGTGAAACCACAGACTGAATAGGATTAATAAGATAATGGGCAGGTGACATATCAGTCCTTCCCAGCAATTTATCTATCATGAGCATGCTTTGTCTTCATGAGAAATCAGAAATGTAGAAGCTTCAGAAGTTCAGCTGCATCTTGGATTTTGTATTGTAAGTTACAGCTGCAGATGGCTGACTGTCCTCTAATTTAATGAATGCCCTTCTTTAAATGTGTTTCCATATTCAGATGTGGAAGGGATGTTTATAGCGGTCCTCTATTTTCCTACATGTTTAAAATTTCTAAAGACTATAACATGGCTGTATGTTACAACATGCAATAAAAAGTATGGTGTTCATAATAAACGTAAACACATTTTTAACACAAGTAAGATGTTTATGAGGTGTAATTTACATTGCACAGCATTCAGATGGAAGAAGCATATGTGCATTAAATTTGGCTCCACCTCTGGCATTTAGGCGATACAGTTTATTTGACATACTTTAAATGATTCTCTAATACAGAAATGCTCAACGTATCAGTTTAGCGGTATAATAATGGTTACACCAGTTGGCCAACTTAAGTGTAGACCTCTAGTAAATGTAATAAACCTTATAAAGAGGACAGGGGGCGGTGTTATAAATAGCAAGCAAATCCTGTAAATTATTTTGTAAAGGTTAGAATATATTAAATAGAATCTGATTGGCTGTTCCTTTTTGCAAGATTTTACAAGGTTTAAGTCACAGTTTCTCAGTCTTGATTTACTCTTGAATAGTTTTACTGTACACAGGATACTGTGATACTATTTGCATTTTTACTACCACAATATTGTAATACTGATTGTCATTAAAAACCCTGAGTGTTATAAATAACAAAATATATTGGCGCGTACTAGGTGAGAAAAACTCAGTCATGGTGTTTTCTAGCCAGTGGTTTATATAATATTATAATGTTATGTAATTATTACAATGATCTGAATAGTTTACAATTATTGTGGACAGATTCTTCTTCTTTTTGGGAGACTGTTTAGTGATTTTTATCACACATTTTTCTTTTTCTTTCTTATCACTCGCTATGTGGGTTTATAATGGTTTCAAATGATTGAAATAAAAATACAGTTTTATACCATTTTATAAAAGGATTAATTAGAGAAGTGCGCTATAATGGGCTCTGCTGCTTTATTTTTCTACTATTAATATTAATAATGGACCAGATCCAGACTTCTGACCATTAGGCATTTTCTGAGTTGTCAGATGGGAAATTGTACACTTTTGCAGTTTGTGCATGGGTGTTCATTGGAGCGAAGCAATCAGAAGCTAAAACCCATTGATCCAGGCTTTAGACAGTGGGAAACGTTTAGAATATCAATATACAGTAAGTAAGTTTTAAGGTTGGGTCCTGCTATAGAATATCCATGTGAGCAATGGAAGTGATCTCCCAAGTGCTCTCACCAGTGGCAAATACAGGATTTTCAAAGGGGAGATTTCCAGTGGGTTTAATACATGTGGGATAAGGGGTCTTGACATTGCACACTGCATAAAATACATGTGGCGATATATAAGGGGTTTTGTTATTGCATATTCTATAATATAGGTGGCTTATAATAAGTTTTAGTAATGGACACTATTTACAGTATATAATATGCCATCCCCAGACCCTTAATATATCCCATTATATTATAGTATGTGCCAATCCCAGACCCTTAATATATCCCATTATATTATAGTATGTGCCAATCCCAGACCCTTAATATATCCCACTATATTATAGTATGTGCCAATCCCAGACCCTTAATATATCCCATTATATTACAGGATGTGCCAATCCCAGACACATAATATATCCCATTGTATTACAATATGTGCCAATCCCAGACCCTTAATATATCCCATTATATTACAGGATGTGCCAATCCCAGACACATAATATATCCCATTGTATTACAATATGTGCCAATCCCAGACCCTTAATATATCCCATTATATTACAGGATGTGCCAATCCCAGACACATAATATATCCCATTGTATTACAATATGTGCCAATCCCAGACCCTTAATATATCCCATTATATTACAGGATGTGCCAATCCCAGACACATAATATATCCCATTGTATTACAATATGTGCCAATCCCAGACCCTTAATATATCCCATTATATTACAGGATGTGCCAATCCCAGACACATAATATATCCCATTGTATTACAATATGTGCCAATCCCAGACCCTTAATATATCCCATTATATTACAGGATGTGCCAATCCCAGACACATAATATATCCCATTTATATTACAGCATGTGCCAATCCAAGACCCATAATATATCCCATTATATTACAATATGTGCCAATCCCAGACACATAATATATCCCATTATATTACAGGATGTGCCAATCCCAGACACATAATATATCCCATTTATATTTTTTGTGTTTCCTTCTTTGTGGTGGGATTCCTCCTGTGTGGCAAGCAGGGGCTGGCTGGCAAATTTTAGGCTTCGGGGCAAACCCACAGAAGTGGCCCATAAATAACAGCCCATCCCTAGGGTTAAAATTATATCATTGGTTTTATGTCTGCCTCCCTGGTGGTCTAGTCATGCCACACAGTCCACAGAAAGACAGAACTAATAACTGATGTTGTTATTATTATGTATGTCTCTCTTATCCCTGAGTATATGTGCTCCCCTAGTGTTTGCCTCTATTGTCTGTGAGTATATGTGCTCCCCCAGTGTATGTCTTTATTATCCCTGAGTATATGTGTTCCACCAGTGTATGTCTCTATTATCCCTGAGTATATGTGCTCCCCCAGTGTATGTCTCTATTATCCCTGAATATATGAGCTCCACCAGTGTATGTCTCTATTATCCCTGAGTATATGTGCTCCCCCAGTGTATGTCTCTATTATCCCTAAGTATATGTGCTCCACCAGTGTATGTCTCTATTATCTATGTCTATGTGCTCCACCAGTGTATGTCTCTATTATCCCTGTCTATATGGTCTGCACCAGTGTATGTCTCTATTATCCCTGAATATATGTGCTCCACCAATGTATGTCTCTATTATCCCTGAGTATATGTGCTCCCTCAGTGTATGTCTCTATTATCCCAGAGTATATGTGCCCCCCCCAGTGTATGTCTCTATTATCCCTAAGTACATGTGCTCCCCCAGTGTATGTCTCTATTATCCTTGAATATATGTGCTCCCACCAGTGTATGCCTCTATTATCCCACAGTATATGTGCTCCCTCAGTGTATGTTTCTATTATCCCTGAGTATATGTGCCTATATGTCGGTTATCCCTGTTTACGGTTGGAGTCCCTGCATCAATGGCTGTCATTGCGAAGTAGAGACAGCCGTTGCTTTTAGGTTGTCTCTTTTTCGAATGACAGGCCTTTTAGAATATTTTTTTATGAATGAGTATGTAATCGGCATATTCACCCATTCCTTTTCGGAAGCCGCCGGACCACCGGACTGGTGAGTAACCCTCTTTGGGGATTTTTAAGCTTAAGTGGGGGTTATAGGGTTAGGCTCTGGGGAAGGTAAGGTTGGGGTTAGGGCCATGGATAGGGGGGTTAGGGACAGACTGCAGGGAAGGGAGACTTAGGGTTAGGCTGCGGGGAAGAGGGGTTAGGGTCAGGCTGCGGGGAAGGGAGACTTAGGGTTAGACTGTGGGGAAGGGTCAGGTGGATACAGAAGGGATCTGCTAGGATCCAGTACAGTGTAACTGCTAGACATACACGTCTGTTGATAACAATGGCTTTAGGGTGTTTCCATTTCATTCCATTACATAACCTCTAACATTTGCTTATTGAAAACCAGTACACCTGGGGGTCGGGGGGCATGTTCACTCCCGATGGGGCATGTTTCCTCTGCTGTCATTTGCATGTATGATTATATGAGCAAAAAATTCACAGTTGACAATTGACAGTTGCTTGTCACTTTAGCAGACCTGTAGGAGTTTGTCCCCGCAGCTCTGCTATAGTGATCAGCTGCTGCAGGATTGGAGGGTCATTAGGGTGGGAGAAAATTGCTGGGCCAGAACATGGTACAGCAGCCCATTAAAAACGGTATTGTACTGGCTATATAGGTACAATTGGAGGGTATGCGTTCAATTCTTCACCTTGTAAGTAACATGTTTTGGAGCTGATTCTTAATTGTGTGTATTTGTGGTATATTTCGCAGTTTAAAGCAGATAGATGCATAACTAGTGCAAAGTTGTATGCCTCATTTTATAGAAACTGCCTAGCGGCCAGAGGGCAGCGTTTTGCACCCTTTGCGTTTGCAGGCAGCAGATTTCCAGAATGGATCTGATGTTGCATTGGAAGTACAATAGTGGTGCAGGATGCGTGTGGTACATATTATAAGGGGAGTTTTGTAAATAGTACAGTGAGGGTATGCTAAGTGTCCACCATACTACCCAGAATTCCACTTGTCCTCATTAAGTAGGGACAGCATGGAAGCTTTAAGGTAGGGGTCTCTTGTTGGAATTCCTTGAGAGCATTGGGAGTTGTCTCCCCTTACCTGCACAGAAGTCTGGATCCAGCGGGATCAGAAGTATGGATTTAGTCCTGTGTGAGGACACATTAAATGTGAGACAGGTGTAAATCAATTAAACTGTAACAACTGCATTTTTATGTCAGGAATAGATGCCCGCAGCAGCACTCACTGCAATGTTCTACATGAGATTGCTTTTAGCAGGGAGTCTCATCAGTACGTGCCTGTTATTTGTGAGATTCCGCAATAATGTATAGACTAGGGAAACCATGCTGGACCAATACTGTGTTAGTGAGTGACACACCATCTCAGAGAGCATTTTAAGTTGCACTAATGAACAGAAAGCAATACATAAGACCGGATGCAGAATTATGCAAAACAGCCATTTTACACATTCCGATATGTAAGCATTCCACACAAGTGTTCAGTGCATACGAGCTTATTGAATGATTCTAAGAAACCTAATTCTAAGGAGCCTAAGGAATGCTCTTTGAATGATTCTGTATTATGCACAGTAAGTCTTTCCAGTGGCAGGGCGTAACAACCTGCCACTGTCACACTGACCCAACTTTGCTTCCGCTCCAGGGGACTTACAAGGGCAGTGTGTACTTTTCTTTATGCTTAGTGCGGGTCTGTCTCTTACACAGCCTCCCCTGTTTACCATTCAGTGTTATATTACATTTGATTTACATTAGGTGGGTGAGTTGCTTTATTTGTCATGGTTAGTTTTGAGATACTACATGCACATTGTCCCATTCAGCTTAGTTTTGGACCTAAGTAGCCACCATAGATGGACGCATTAATTCAGATCTCTTTCAAACCTAAAACTAGGAAATAAAAGTGTCCCAGGTCACTATTTTTTTAGACCTATAGGGCCTGATTCAAAGATCCGATATTAACGATAGTTAGGTGCGTATATTTAGGGTCGGATCGATTTTGCATCAACTGCGCATGCGTAGTAATAGTGCAACGCCGTCTAAGTTGAAGATAGGGTCGGAAATGCCTTAAGGTCGGACTTGTGAATCGGTAAGGAACAATTGCGATCCTAAGTCCAGCGGAAATCTACGAACCAAAGGATTTGCATAGAAATGGGCAGGGGGCATTTAGATGAGGGAAAGTGGGCGCGCTTACAGACTTAGGACCCTAAATATACGCAACTGATGCACATAGGGTCGGAAGTGACTGCGGCCAGATAGGGCGTCAATGCAGGTCTAACTTTAGGTCCGGCCGCTGTTTACAAGGGGAGTGGCTGTTTATTCAGTGGGATGTAACCTGCTCCAACCTGCCACTTAGACGCGTATATTTGAGATCTCATCGCCGACGGATCTCTGAATCAGGCCCATAGAGAGAAAAATAAGCTGACCTCTTGGGGATTTTGGGAAGACACCTTTTCGTAAAATATGAATCATTCTATATACGGATTGTTTATGGGAATTATTCTTCACATATAGAAAAGAAAGCATTTACAGTATGAGGAGCAGGATAACAGAAACAGGATTGAAAGATTCACATCAGGAAAGAAACCACTGTAGACAATGCAAAAAAGGTTACTCCGTATTCACAGATGCGTCTGTATAAAGTACGCAAATATATGCACGTACATGGCAAGGCAACACCCATGATACTCCCCTCACACGGACAGGTTTTCGGTGACTTACGTATCCATAGGGCAACCTTAAGTCTACGCGTGTAGTTACGTGCGTATTTTCCTTCCGTACGTGCGCATATGACAAGCCACGCCCATATTAGTCCATTTAAATGCTTCCCCCCACCCACTTTCACTAATCTACACATGTACGAAAGACAACCACGCCCCTCCTACGTATGTCGTTAAGTCCGATTTAAATCTGGGCGTAGCGGACTTCCGTGCCTAAAGCTTACGTAAAAAAAGTTACTACGCATGCACAGTTCAACCGTACCTAAAAATACGCACGGGAAAAGTAGCAAAATCGTAAGTGTGAATCCAGTCCTAAGTATTTATCTGTACCTGTTATGTATAATATACAGCAGGAGGCTTCGAAATCATCAAGAAATGCAAAAACATGTAAATACAGTTCCCGGGAATATCAACAGCGCCAGGAATAAAAAAAAAAGGACTCAAAAAGAACATTAAAAGGGCAGCCATATATCTGCTGTGTTGTTTGAGACTAGAATAAGGACACATGTTCCAAGGCAAAATAAAAATAATTATCCAAGGAACTGACACTCTAGAAGAAGAAAATTTGAGAGGTTACATGTAAAAATGGCATTGTATGGAACTATTCTTGGCAGTGGTGGAACCACATGAAAGAAATTTCATTTAAATTCTAATCAGAAATATCATTAAGATGGGTGTTTGTAAAAAAAAAAAAGAAGAATTGCAAAAATAAAATGTCACAGTTGTAATTATACCTTGTCATTGTTCTGAATTCTCCATGTATTTCCCTAAAACGTTTATAGCATTTTAATTTAGGATATGTTCTAATGATAATTATAATAAGGAGAAATTATTTGTTGAAGACTCTTGTTCTAGACAAGGAGGAATTTGTGTTTTTAAAGTTTTTTCTCCAGTGAAAGACATTCTGTAACTGGTACCTGTGACTTGGCGGTTCAGAAACTGGGTGGACAAGCCGCCAGTCTCCTGTATGTCCTGAAAATCGAGACAATGCCTTTTTCACAAGCAGAGAAGGAATTCAATAGAGGACGTCCTTGATGCTTTTAAATAGGTTTAACCAGGAATATGATGGATAAAAAAAAAATAAAGTTTCAAATTAAAATAAATCAAAAGACAAGTAAAGATATTTAAAAAGTAGGCAGGGAACAGGTCAAAGAGATTTCAAACCAAATGAGGCTGGTAACAGGATCCACAAAATGCCAAATGAATGTTTCTAAGCATAGTATGGTAATTATAGTATGGTAAAGTGTGGCGGGGAAAGGGTAATTTGAGAAAGAACATAACAACTGCTCAATGAAGACCCTGTAAAACAGTGCTTGAACTGTAAGAACTCAATTAAACTCTGGTCAAGACAAATAAGGTAACTGCTATTTAATATGGTACTGATTGAGTGGTGGTATAGGAATAATATTAAACTTAACATTCTCATACCCTTTATTCCATAGGTTTTCTCTTTCTTTTTCAGTAAAACCATGAACTGTTATAAAATCTCATGTGGTGAAAAATAACCAGTTGCAGAAGAAATAGAATGACTTTGAGACTAAATTCTTTTTGTTACATTTCTGACTCCTGCACTGTGGCTGTGCTACTGTGCCTGATTGCTTTTTTGCCTGTTTATTTGCCTGTCTGTACTTTTTTTTTCCATTTTTTTAATTTTTGTGCCTGTTGGTTATCAGCATGATTAAACAATATTGTCTTTGTCTTGCTATGTGTTTAATGTTAGTGTTCAGCTCCCTAATTGTGTGTTTTGGGAATGTCTGCATTAGTCAACTGATTAATATGAACAAATATACAGACTTTAATGATATCATAAAAAGTTTGTGCTTACATTGCTTTAAAAATAAGGCTTACAAAGAGTCCGTAGATGTAACAAGATGCACATCCCCTTCAGCTAACAAATGAAAATAGATTTGTTAGAAAATATTAAAAAAAAAGGACTATAGGGTGTGGGGGTTATCTTTGTATGTCTGTATCAATTCCACAGCTTTAAAATATTACATAATTTGGTGTGCTAAGGCTCAAATGCCAATATCTATCAATCCATCTATACATCCATCCATCCATCTTATTATCCAATACCCAGCAATAATTTTCCATGCCCCAAGTACAAGAACAAAAGGGTACTTAACTATGATATCTTATCTTTTTGTTTCACCAATGCTTCGCCATGCAGCCACGATAGAGAATGGTGATATTTATGTTTAGTAACTAACACTGTTGCATTTGACATACTTTGAGTTTCATTTTCTCAGATTTATATTTCAAAACACAAAGTTATAAGTATAATTTTAATTCACTGGTTAAATCATTATTTATCTTAGCAATACTTGGAATACATCAAATTGTACTGTTTTAATATTCATGAGTACCTTTCTATACGATCACCATGTTCTACAACTAATAACATTTTTAATTTTAGGTTTTTGTTTTTTTTACTGAGAATTGCTTTTTATTGAGTTACAAAATCATCTAACTTATTGTGATTCTTTATTTAAAGCACATATTTTTAAAGATGCAAACTGTAATGTATGATTCAGATTTCTTGAAGATGTGCAATTACAGAATATTATTCATTATGCTAACTGAAGGAGAATTCAGATAAAGTATTCATATTATTCAGTTATGCTGCTTTTCTGCATTCAATTAACATAGAGATTATTGAGTAACTAATGCATTTTCATTTAATATATCATCATGTTTACCAAATTAAAATAATAGTTTTTTGCCTCTTGGTTTTGTGTTGACAACTAGTTAATTGGAAATGCAAACTAGCAGCCTGACACTTTAATTTGTCAGATTTTTTTTCCATTAACTTTGATATTACATCGTACATGAATCAGTTACTGTGTGTCTGATTCAGGACAAAAGTAAATCTGGACTTTTTTTCATGCAGGGAATGTATCTTCCTTTTAGTATAGCATATACAGGGCCGCCATCAGGGGGTGATAGCCGGGACTACTGTCCCAGGCCCGGACCTGATGGGGGTCCACCGATACTTACCTAGCTCTGTAGCAGCAGGTATCGTCGGTATCCTACCACTGATACTTGCTGTTCAGAGCTCATCAGCAGCGGGCCGGTGCGCAGGGAAGAACGCTGCTAAGGCGTGTCTGCCAGGCCCTCACTCCCTATGTGACGTCATCAGTGAGTGGGTCCCGGGCCCCGCATGTGATGACGGTGGCCCTGAGCATATGATTACCAAACAGCTATCTTTTGAAACTGCAGTTTAGAGTTGAGCTAGGAAAAGTAGCATGTTAATTCTAATTCTTTCTATTTGTTAAATTCAACCACCAACATTTAGCAAACCTTTGATTTAATCAGCCCTTTTGTCTTCAGCTTTGACTGTATGCATGGGCGTAGCTATAGCTTTTTCATAGGGGGGTTTTGGTTGGCAAAAAATAAAACAAAATACCTACCTACCTAGGTAGGTACTAAGGTACCTAATTGAAATCACTTACCAGTTTCAGTTTTCCTTTTAGCGGCCACCACAGGCTTAAAAAATACACTGATTCGTTTAATTTTTTCATGTACATCAGTCACCGGTACCTACACTTTATGCACGCTGCACCACACTGCTTTAGCTTTGAATCAATACTAACAATCTTTGAATAATAACGCAAAGAAGGTACAATCCGCGGCACAAAGGTTGAACAAAAATGGCGGTCGTCCGCGCAGGTACATTGTAGAACGCTATACTTACACGTGGCGCCTCTCGCGTCGCACCTCATGCCGCATTCGCTTGAGACCTGAAAATTTGTCACTGCGCATTCAAGGCCATTGTTCAACTTATATGCCGCGATCTGTATGTCTCTAACAACACGCCATCCTAAGCGTAGGCTATAAATTGGCTATGTGTGCATTGTTTACTTGCCGCGTCACCCATGCCGTCTGCTGTCTGGCCTGTTTCAGTGACACCTTTCCTTGTGCCAACCGATCTTTTGAGTACCTACTATGGAAATGCCATTCTATATAGTGCAAATTTTATTTTTGATGGAAACCCCATTCTATCTAGTGTAAATTTCATTTTCTTTGGGGGGGAGGTTTGAAACCCCCCCCCCCCCCCCCCTTCCCCACACCTCACCCCCCCCCCACCCCCTTTGTTACGCCCATGACTGTATGTAATAAACTTTAAGGTTCTATCGATCTCAGATAAAGTGGTCCATTTAAAATAGACACAGACCTCTTCTCTGGTATGTTGAATATTGCGCAATGCGGAAATCCGCAAGAGATAATCGCAAAAAAGTCGAAGATATGGACCAAACCACAAAAGATTTTTATCCGAGTGTGAAAGGTTTATCCAAAAGCAATAATCCCACCAAACAGCAGCGCAGACCAGTACTAGCATGAGTTTAAATACAAAAGCCTCTGGCCTTTAGAGCCTGGCATTGTACTTTTAACATGTAAGATCAAAGGAAGGTCTTCTACCCTCTTCAAGTGCACGCAAACGGTTGCGTAAATGTGCGTGCTTATTTTCCCACACTTTTAAGGCTCTTTGTTCTTAGCCCTAGCAATGATTAATATTGTTTTGAGATTTTATAGAAGATGTTTTGCTTCGGTTTACATATATAAAATATAAAATGTATACTTTCATACTGTGTATACCCATGTAAAGAATGTATACTTCAATGTTTGTGTTAATATTTTCTAAAGACCGCGCTTACACAATCTATGTACAGTATATAGTGTAAATAGGCTACCGCGCATGCGCAGTAACTCAATTCTGAAAAAAACGTACATAAGACGAAAACTACATAGCTGTGAATCAGGACCTCGGTGCAGAAGTCTAGATCCAGATCCATACTGGTAGCAGAGTTACAAATGGAAAAACCCTATTTTGCAGGAGTCTAATCCAGTCCTATAATAACGATAAAAACTGAAATCTGAACTATAATGCTTTGTGATGCCTAAAATCATAATCCTTTATGGATTTAATTTATAATTGCCGATAATGAATCCAGTCCCACTATAAGCCTGGTGAGCTCAGGACAGCTATCTAGAGCGGTTAGGGAGTGGGATAGCTCCCTGGTAACCATTCCAGCAAGGGTTTATTTTGCCTCCTGCTTTTCTCTTTTGTTTTGGCTGGCACCAGTAATACAATGAGCTTCATTACATATAGGACGACTAGACACTGCTATCTTGCCCTCAGCTGTACTGCTATATAAAGTTTTCTATCTGTAAAGGATCATTTTGCATGTTCATTGTTCTCCAGTGCTGTACTTAACATAAAAATAAGCTATTAGTATGATGATCAATAAAGTAAAATAAAGGAGACATCTTCTCCCCCACATATATTAATAAAAGTTTTATTTTGCAAACTTTTAAATTAAAATCAGTGGATTTTTATTCTATTCATATCTGACGTATGTTACCAGTGCACTCATGTTATCAGGAAATAATTAATTGTTATAAGAGCACACTTCATATAAAGTAAGCGCTGTCCTATGTAAATGAATAGTCTGGTAATAAAGCCTAGCATTGGGAACTGCTGAATAGTAAAAATCAATGTTGTAAACTTGATCATTAGGGTCTTCATTTGAAAATAAGGCTCAGTAAGTAAAGCTACTAGTTTGTAAAACCATATAACAGAGAATACAGGATTCAGCTATAAACAGTTGAAAAAGTGACACCAAGTGAGAAAGTCAATTGCTATTGCTGCAAGCGTTTCAATGCTGAAAAGTTGAGGGAATTGCCTTTACTGTTGTCAACCCCTTATTCATTTCAATAACAATACTTCCATTGTAATGTAACACTTCTGTGCTCTAAAGGATTTCTTCTCTTTGTAGTAGCAGCCTCTGGCTCATCAGTTACACTTGTCATTTTGTGACAAGATGTATTTTGTCTGTTTCAATGTCAGAAGGTTGATTGCAAATGGTGGCAGAGACCTTAAAAGAGAACAAATAAACCAGGAGTTGTGACATGTAACCAACACTTTGATGTTACTTTTTAATAATGTCAAAAGTTTTACTTTATTACTTTGAAACATAGTATATCTAATTTTTACTTTTGTTCAGCTGAAATATAATGGCATCAAGTTACTTTTTTATAAACAAAGATAGACAGACAGACAGACAGACAGACAGACAGACAGACAGACAGATAGATAGATAGATAGATAGATAGATAGATAGATAGATAGATAGATAGATAGATAGAATTATTATGTTGCTTAACTGTGGTCAGTTATATACATATTAACAGATTTATTATTAAAAAAAAGGGGGAAAATTCATAGATGTGCTGTAAGTTATATCTTCCAACCAGTAGAAACTCAGCTTTCATAAGTTTATCTATTATTAAACAATCAGTTGTTGTGTACTATTCCTATGTGCATATGGTATGAGCTCTCATGTGTGTAACTATATTTAGCTTTTGAGATCGAGCATAAACAAACACTGGGCTGGATCCAGACTTAAGTAAGTGCTTGAAATTAGTTACTACTGGGCTAAACCATGTTGATTGCAGGGGAGTCATATTTCATCTGCTGCAAACAGTATTACAGTTGAGAGTTGATGTTTCCTATCCCAAGTCTACATAACAGTGTAATAGTAAAGCTGGTCAGTATCTGTGTGCAGTAAGTAATTCAAAGATATATCCCTGCATGCAAAGAATACAATTAACTTGACTTAGCCTAGGAGTAACCAATTTCAAGCACTTACTTAAGTCTGGATCCAGCACATTGACACTTAGTAGGAGATTTCATTCATTGGGTTGGCCTGTCTATATTGGAAGAGCATCATAAAACCCATGCATGTCTTAAATCTAAATATATAAAAGCCATTCTGCTAATCACCGTTACACGCATGCACAGTAGTGTCCACATGTTGGAACGCTACTGCGCATGCCCAACGATGAGGGGCAGAAAACAAAGTAAAAAAAAAAAATACAAAACACACACACACTCCCCCTTTTACTTACTTTTAGCGGCGGCAGGAAGAACCCAGTATCGGGACCTGCTGCTTGACGCCGCCCTCCCTCTCCTCCTGCCCGCACTGAAGTTCTCGCCACATTCAACATGGCGGCAGGAGTCCTTGCTTTATGACGGGTTTTAGAATAGTATAAAAAATAATTTGCTTATATTTATTAATATGCCCCAATCACTGTAAATTAAAAAGAGAGAACAGCGAGTAAGAGTAAATAATTTGCATAATTATTTTTAATATGCTTATATGCTCTAAATAGGTTCTTACTCAAATGATTCTTATTAACATTTATTTATTAAGCTTCATTTATATTGCATTATGCTTCACAGAAAATGTTTGAATGCTTTAATCATTCATAAGGCCATGGCCCAGTGGAGCTTATAATCTAGATGCTTTACCATAAGCAGTAACCTATAGAATGCTTTAACTTATGGAATAATGTCCCATAATTAAAAGTGACAGGTCTGTTCCTGAAGGTTATTAACAAGGCTGTTGTTTGTATTAAAATAATGCCTAAGCAGTTGTATGTGTTAATGTTGGGGAACCTTGACTGCAATAAAATAAGAAGCACACTAGAGCATAATAATATGGCATATGTGAAATAAACCACACTGGCGGCTTATATAATGAATCCCAGTTCACATCTCTTCATCTAGTAGGAAGTACACTGAGAATCTGTAGAGTACAGGAACCTGCCCTTTTTCTTTTTTTGGGTGATATTTTGATATCTTTGATGTGGCTTTATGAGAACAAAGTCTGAGTCAGTTCTGCTCATGACTAACACTCACAAGGCTACAGCTATCATATTTTATCATACTGCAACAAGCACTACAGAAAAGAAAAGTATTCACCGTGGAGGATAGTTGTTTTCCAGAGTATGCTATGCAGTCCTTTCAGAGAAGTCTCATATTCAGAGAACCGTTTTCATGGCAAGCTGTGTGCGTATTTCTAGATTTGTTTCAACTGTGCAAGCGTAGTAACTTTTTAAAAGTACTTTAAGTAGACTATACACGTGTAAGTGCCTCACAGACAGACATGTGAATCGCTCTTGGGTACATACGTATGGATATGCGACGTAAAAATACACACGTGAAAATTTAAATAAAAATGGGCGGGGGAAGGCATTTAAATGTAGGTATGTGGGCGCGACTAACATGAATCGCAGGACACATACGCACGCATCTACACATGGAAAGTTACAAGTGGTCTATGGAGGCGGAAGTCACTGGGTGTGAGGGGGTTTGGCCTGCACCATGCGTGTGTGTAATTGCTTGCCTTTGAAGACATTTCTCTGAATACAGCCCAGTACATTTTGAGAAACAGTCTGCTTTGAAAAACAACTATTTTTTTTTTTAATCTGAAATATTTGAACAGAAATAGTTCCTTATTTGAAAACATATGTGTATCATTTGGAGCTAGAGTTGGCATGGAAATTGTTTATACTTCTTCAATACTGTAAAGTCAATAGATCATCTTTTCTTTACAAGACTATAGCATGTGTAACATATGGGAGCTGCTGAGATACTGCTGCACTGGGGGTGATTGTAGAATTGTGAAAACAAGTGAGGCATCGGAGGAAAGTGTTGATTACTGCTATCACACCCTTTATGAAACAAATTGCTTTCTCGGGTCCTGCTGGCTATAACATTTTGTGGCCTTAAAATATTCATATGTTTTAGAAATAAAAGAAAGGCTCTAGGTCAGATGATGTGATAGCTAGTTCATTTTAGATTTATAAGGCTGCATTGGGAAGGATAAGTGCTGGATTGGAATGATAAAAAAGAGTAGCTTGCAGTCTAGCTACATATTGTTATACAGAAACCTGTGACTGGTAAATGGGACATTTTTTGGACCTAAATACACCGAAAATGTTTACAAAGTACCTTTGTAAAGGCGGATAAAGAAGCAATTTTATATGTTATATATAAAAATAATAAACCAGATCTAGGGCCGTATTCAGAGAACCGTTTTCCATGAAGGAACACAAGTATACGCACGGCCGGTGCAGGGCAAACCCCCTCACACCCATGACACTCCCCCCTCTCGGCCGTGCTGTTGGTGACTTCCGCCTCCATAGACCACTTGTAACTTTCCGTGAGCAGTTACGTGCGTATGTGTGCTCCGTACGTGCGATTCATGTTAGTCACGCCCACATACCTTCATTTACATGCCTTCCTCCGCCCATTTTCATTTAAATTTTCACGTGCATATATTTTGCATCGCATATCCGGAAGTATGTACCCAAGTGCGCCTGTGTATAGTCTACGTTTACTACGTAAAATAAGTTACTACGCAGTTGAAACGTACATAAAAATACGCACAGAATTGGGGCGTGAAAATGGTTCTCTGAATACGGCCCCTAGGCTTTTATAAAGGGGGTGTATTCTAGTTGCTTTTCAGGATTGTGCATGCACAAGATTAGTACAGATCTGGCTCCTCAAGATCAAGACTGCGGCACTGATCTGCATACAGGTGTGATTCTGATGGCAGGGCTTGTGCCAGGGGCGTTTTAAGAAGTGAGGCCTAAGCCCTAAGGCCTAGATTTTGCTGCAGAGTGTGTGCTATGGGGCCCCCTGTTCTGAGGGGCCATGTGCACTGCACACCCTGCACTCATTATAGATATGCCTATTGCTTATGCAAGAGCTACTGGGAGGGGGGGGGGGGGGGCAAACTGCCTTATATGATTTTAAGTGTTCACCCCTTGGAACTGAACTAAAGAAAGTGGCCTCCCATGCACTTGCACAGATACAGATAAACTGGATACAGTGGGGGTTCCAGTATGCAGTCTAATACAATTAATAGCCATTATTTATAGGGCAACACAAAGGATCAGCAGCTTAATACAATATACAGTATATACTTTGACACAATACAAAACAATATATACATGACAGTGAAGCAGACTACACATCTGGATGAAAACATTAAGTAGAACACCTCAGAATCTGACCTGAGCCAATCTACACAGCTATGACAGCAAACAGGTTCAGAGCCACTAATTAAGAGAGGGGACAGATAGAGGCAAGAAAAGGAACGGGGTAAGAAAGCAAATAATACTACCCATAAGAGTTTATAACCTGGAGTGTGGTACCCTTTACAATGATAATGTTTACATGTATACACACAAAATGGAAGTTGCTTAATCAATTTATAGATAAATGCAAACAGGTGCATGAAAGGCCGGGGGTAATCTTCTAGTAACAGTAACAAATGAAAGAAAATGTCCCAGCAACAGTGCCATTAACCAGAAATGTCCATTACACATATTTGCGCAATTATATGATAAGCCACCATCCAAGGCCTTTCTGCATATGGTGGTCAATGTTGGGTTATATATATATATATATATATATATATATGTTTTTAAACTGAAAGCTAACTTACCTCAGGAGACACCCCTTAAAGCCTCCAAAATAGCTGCTGTGGAACAACTCCCCCTCTCAGCTGCTGCTCCCAGACAAGCCCACAAACAATACAAACACAGAATGGAATTTGCCCAATCAATTTATGTTCAGGTAAATGCAAACAGGTGCAACATACAGAATGTTATTTGGCTTCTGACTTATAAGGACAATAGTGTATATTATGGAATTTAGGCTGTAAGCTTCAACTGAACAGGGACTGATGTCAACAATTAAATAGAGCAGCACTTCAGTGGACCCTAAATGTTTGAGGGACCCCGGCAGAGGGGTGAGTATTAGTAAATTTTAAAGGGGAAGCTGCCAGGCTCACCGCGAACACAGGCGAGCCTGGAGCAGCTTCCCATCGGGGGAATTTTTTTTTTTGTAAATATAGCCCTTAGTGTAATCACTGGAAGTGTGTTTTATCCTCAGAGTGAGAGATCTGTCTGTTACCACAGCCAGGCCCGGCAACAGAAATCTGGGGGCACGGTACGATCACGTCTTTAGGGCCCCTCAGCCTCTTCAAAATATATATGTATCTCCTAGATAGGTATAACAATATGTTCAATTATCTCTTTGCTTTTCTTCACTCTTTCTTTCTCTACTTTAAGGCATCTTATGGAAGAAACTAAATTGTGATGTATCTCTCTCTCTCTGGGCTCTATTTACTTACCTTCCTTGTTCCCTGTGAAGGAAGCTGCATCAGGCTCGCTTATCATCGCAGCGAGTGTGGCAGCCTCCTTCACATGATTTACTAATACTCACCCCTCCTCCGAGGTCCCGCGATGAGCCGCGGGACGGTGCTGTGCTTCTCCTTCACGCGATCCATGAATAAAGTACTGCACATGCGCAGTATCTCTCAATCAGGACTTAGAAAAATTTCAGTGCTGACATGAGAAACACTGCTCATGCTCAGTGCTTCTCTTTAGGCACTTTGGAATTTTTCCGAGTCCTGATATGAGAAACACTGCGCATGTGCAGTGTATTCATGCCGGGACCGGACAGCTGCAGCCCGATGGGATGCCCGGAAAGGTGAGTAATGTTTATTCCTATTTTCTATGAGGTTTATTATTTTTTTTATTATTTTTTTTATTAACTGGGGCACAATTGTGATGTATTCCGACGGTCTCCCCATACATGCCCTCTTTTTCCTCCCCCTAATAACAGTTATTAGAGGGAGGAAAAGAGGTGTATAAACTCCGCTCCGACGTTCTGTAAATATGGTCCACTTCATTTTTATGCGATAGGGCCAGTTTTGAAGTGAAAACTGGCCCTATCGCACTAAAATGATCTTTGTAAATAGGCCCCCCCCCCTCTCTCTCTCTCTCTCTATATATATATATACTCTAGACGCGCCTCCTCTCTCTCTCTCTCTCTCTCTCTCTCTCACTCTGCGCATCTCTCTCTCTCTCTCTCTCTCTCTCTCTCTCTCCATTCCTAGATAGATAGATAGATAGATAGATAGATAGATAGATAGATAGATAGATATGAGAGATAGATCCCCCATACATAGCTTACCTTAGAGTCCAGTCTTTGGCAGTCCAGAGATACAGGAAGATGTCTCCACAGCCCAGCAGCCAGGGAGATCACATGACACACTGTGAGGAGAGGAAGATCCTCTAGCAGTGTATGCCTCAGTCATACTGGTGTATGCATGAGTCACACAGGCTGTCAGTGGAGAACAAATTAAAACTAATGCAGTGGACTTCTGGGGCCCATCTGAAGTTTGAGGCCCATCACAGCTGTCCCCCTTGCCTTCCCCCTTGTCGCCAGGCCTGACCACAGCATGTGCTGATCTGCTACTGTGTAAGCCTTATAAACCCTGTGTGATCCTATTTCTTGTCGTACTGTATTACTATGATATTGCTGCTGTGGTAGAGCTGATTCAAAAGTGTTAGACGCCTCACTGCAAACTAGAAATTTGTGCTTTCCTGCACAGGGCAGGGGAGTGGAGAGGAGGGGGTTACTTAGGGAACTGACTTTGCTGCCTCAGCCTGCCTGTCATATAGGCAGTGTGACTGGCGCTGCAGTGCAGCAACAGGGGATATATAGGGGGAATAGAATGGCGCCATTCTGCAGTGCACCCTTCCCCGAGAACCACATTGCGCTGGCCCTGCTGCTGAGACTCCCTGTTCTAAAAGCTGTTAAACCCAAAGTTCCTATTTTAATAAACAAACAAACTAGTTAAATGTATTTTTCTGTGTGGATTCACCTCCATACCGACACCCTCTGTCTTTACCACATATAGGACCTGATTCAGAGATTGAAAATAAGAACTTAAAGTTACACCTGGGCTAAACCATGTTGATTTCAAGGGAGTCAAATTTCATTTGTTGCAACAGTATTATAGTTAAAAGGTGATGTTTCCCAGCTCAAGTCTAATTAGCAGTTTAAAAGTGAAGCTGATCAGGTATCTGTGTGCAATAAGTAAAAGCAAAGCATTCTCCCTGCATGCATAGAATAAAATTAACTGGACTCCCCCTGAAATCAACATGGTTTTGCCCAGGTGTAACTTTAAGTTCTTATTTTCAGCCTCTGAATCAGGCCCATACTCTGCCCAACAAGTTTTTTTCCATAGGACTTGTTTAAATAACTGGTTCTTATTTATACCCTGCAATAAACAGATAACCAAGTCGAAAGAGATGTGAAAGAAAATGTGGAATTTGGGTTATGTTAGAGCTGAGAAATTTTAGCTGGAAGATATCATTTTATGTGTACTTTTTATGAATACACTGTGCTGGGTTTTCTTTATTATTATAAGAAGATGGCTCCCTCGTGTTGAAAGGAATGACGTCATTCAGACCCACACAACACCAGCCTTAGACCGCTTTGTGTGGTAAAGCCTGCGGCAAAGCTGGTCACATCTGAAAACTTAGTTATCAGTCACATTTTCCATATTACTACACAACAGCTTTTGAAGCAACATGCTCTGTGAAATGTTATGGAGTCTGAAATAATTTGTTATTTTTGGTATTATTTATTTATGGGAACTTGAATACAGTCAAGTAATTAGCATATACACAGCAAATCAAAGGCTTGACTTAGCTTCCCATCAAATACTTTGCATATTTGTGATGAGTGAGAAACATATCCAGTGCATAAACAGTGCATTGAGGCAGCTTAGTGTCTTCATGTGTTTGGCAATTATGCAGCTTAGTGTTTAAATTGGATAGTAAACATGACAAAAACTTTAAAGCAAATATAAATAAATACTTTTGAAATATTACTCAATTAGTCAAGTCCTTCTGATCCCTGCCCAAGCATGGAAATATGCAAACGCTAATGAAACTCCTCTTTGAAAACTAATTAAAATACAAATGATTTGAGAGAATGAGGAATATATAAATATGATGGCACAAACATTAGCAATGTGATGTGTTTTACCCAGATATATGAAAGGTTGTGAAATGTTACATTCTCCTGGATTGTTATTGCTGCGATATTAGCATAAAATCTGCGTGTTTAATATTTTACAAAAGAACAGCAAAACATGCTTTATATTACTGTGGTTATTTATTGTAACATTCAAAATCCTTTAGCTGTCTCTTGCTTTGCCTAAGCTTGTCCAATAGAACCTCATTTTGACAGTGTGGGTAGTAACATAGGACCGTATTCACAGATTAGATTGAGTTAGGTGCATCAGTATCCGCACCTAACTCATCTGATCTGTCCCCCAACCCGCCACTGTTCTTAGGAACCTTGGGCCTGATCCAGCGCTACGAAAATTCGCACGACGGGCGAATGACTTAAGAGTGTCATAGGACTTCCCTAAGTAACCATTTGTATTTTACTTCTTAAGAAGGAAAATATGAACAGTGATCCCTTCCCCATGCCCTCCCCAGCTAATTTAAAACTTTCCCCACACCCACTCTTCTTAAAAAAGGACAGAGGCTGCTGTGGCACCCCTCTTCCTGCTTAAGATTTTAAGTGTGGTCACACTTACTCAATTTATGTACCTAAATGGTACGTAGATTGTATAAATAGAAACATATTAACATAGAAATTGACGGCAGATAATAGCCACATGACCCATCCAGTCTGCTCAGTTATTTATTTAAAACTACACTGACCCTAGATCCTATTTACCCTCAATTTAATCGGACCTGTGTTCTGCATGGGCGGAGCCATAGTTTACGTAGCAGAACGCACTACGAACGATCCTGATTTCTGTGCTGTAAATCTTTCCAATGGTAGTGTGCTAAAACGCACTATGTATACAGTGTGTAAGTATGGTGGGCTGGGGGAGGTACTTAAATCATTCAGTAAGGGATTGGCTAAGCCCATATGTACCATTCTTCATTATGTAGTAGCCCCTTACACAGAGGGCCATGTGCATAAAGGCTAAGGTAGGCTGCAGGGCACGGAAGTACCATACATGTGAGAGAACGCACTTCCTTCGCACATACAGAATATTTAATCACTCGTAGGGCTAGATTTACTAAAGGGTGATTTTGGGCGTTTTTTTAGTCCAAAGTGGCCAAAAAAACGCTATATTTGTTTTTGTTTTGAGGACGGCCATTTTGAAATTGGCGTCCTGCCATTTTAAAAGTTAAATATACAAACCGGCAAGACACTGCCGGGGTATGCTGTGTCTTGTAGTACTATTAGTGCCAGCATGCTAAAGCGTTAATGGCTGCCCGGTGCTTGCTGTGCCATGTAGTTAGACAGAAGAAATGGGTGTTTACTATCTTTGAATACGTTTTATTACACTTTTTGTTTCTGTACTTTCAACATTCACATTGACAACTTTACTACAAAAAGCTGTTTTGAGAGTTTCACAAGCGCTGGGCATCGCCACCACTTTCAAATCGCCGCCACAACTCGCGCCATAGTAAATTCGGTGGTTTTGGCAACAAAACAACCAACAATATGGGGCTATTTTAAAGTGCAGACAAAAGTATCTCTTAGTAAATTCGGTTGCATTCTCCGGCACGAAAATCTGAATCACGAAAAAGGGACATCTGAAAGTTCCTTTTCGGATGTCCCTTGTTCGAATACTTACCATTTTATACTTTTTTTTTCAGAATGGCTGAGTATGCCGTTCAGCATACTTCACCCATTCACCTTCGGAAATGACGATATCCCTCCGCTGCACCTCCGCTGCCGCTATCGCCAGACCAAGGGACAGGTGAGCAAACTCTCTGTGCGGGGTAGGGAGGGTTAGGGTCAGGCTGTGGGAGATGGAGGTTGACGGTCGTGCTGCAGGGGAGGGAGAGTTTGGGTCTGGGGGCAGGGGAGGGTTAGGGTCAGGCTGCAGGGGAGGGAGGGTTAAGGTCAGGCTGTGGGAGATGGTGGGTCAGGGTCAGGCTGCAACTAAGGAAGGGTTAGGGTCAGGCTGCCAGGAAGGAGGGTTAGGGTAGTAAGAGGGGAGAGTTAGGGTAAGAATTAGGGGAAGTAGTGGGGGGCTTCTTTTACACTTTTCGGAGCATCAAAAGCTTGGTGCTGTGGGGATCGATTGCAATGACTCCCCGAGGCATATGCAATCAAAATTCCAGCCAGTTCGCAACTGGCTGGGGAGGAATGGCCTATTTGAAAATTGCCCATTTGGACCGTAGCCCCACACCCCTTTTTAGGATATCATAGTGCCTTTCTATACTCTTATATAGAAATGGAAGTTGTGAAGTCTCATCAGCGCAGATATTGGCCCGGATTCACAACCCTTTTTGCTTTTACGTCCTTAATTTACCGATAATGGCTACTACGCATGTGTAGTAACTATTTTACGTAATTTACGTATCGCTTTGTTACGTAGATAGCGTATCTTTAAGACCGCATATACGCAATTTACATAACAAAACGATACGTAGATTACGTAAAATAGTTACTACACATGCGTAGTAGCTCTTATCTGTAAATTAAGGACGTTAAAGCAATACGTCCGGGGTTGTGAATCCAGGCCATTATCATTTCCTTCCTTTTTTATTGAGTTGCCACCACCTGTCCTTGTCACACATGTCAAATGAAATAATGGCTAATGACTGCATCTCCAAACTGCATCACTTCCCTTTTCAATTGTATGATTGCGTCCTTTGCTTACCTGTTTCTTCCATTTTTCCCCCTCCGTGTGTATAGAGGTATATAATATTTTTATTGTACGGGTAGTACAATTGGGTATTTTAGTGTGAAAACATAGACTTAAGCTAGGAAAACGCTGGTGTTACATGCCACCAGAATGGCATGTAACTTCACTCACTGCATGGCACCTCTCTCCCCTGTTACATGCCATCACATGGGCGTGTCAGTATGCAAATTAGTCATGTGGAGCCGGCGCCGGCCAGGCAGGTGGGTGCATGCTCCCCTCTCTCTCCTGGCGTCCTGTTAGTCCTGTTAGTGTTGTCCTATCAGAGGCTATGAGCCTCTATTAAAGCGCCACCAGCCCTTTCCTCCTCGCCAGTTATAGTTCCAGCTTGTCTTTCTGTGCTTGCTCTATTTCTTTCTCTTGCTCTTTGCTTCTCTTTGCCTTGCTTCTGTTTCATTGATTACTGAGTGCCCCTTTAACCTCTTAGCTCCAAGTGTCTCTCTCTCCTTTTGCCTTCCCTGGTTGCCCTTTGTATTTTACCTTTGTGTTTTGATAGTGTGTGAGCTTGCTTGTGTTATTGCCCTAGTCTATCTTGTTTGTCTCTGTCCGTCAGCGGCTTGCCGTCTCCCTGTGCATTACGTGTTCTTCTGTCCTCACCCTCTTGGGTGGTGTGCTCCACCTTGAGAGTGTCTCCTCTCACCTACCTTTTCCCTTGTTCCTGTTGCTGGTAGCTGCAGTAGTCCTTCTGCCGATATCAACGTATTGCTGCCAGAGGCCGCGACCTCCAGGAGTCTGCAGCCCAAACTATCCCCACCATTAGAGGCTGTAGTGAACACCTGACTCCTGGATAGACTGGTTAGTGGTACTAGTCGTAACAACTGGGGCTTTTTCACACTGTATCTTTCCAATCACCTGATAAATGAGTGTTTGGAACAATATCGTGTTAGTGTGTGCTCTGCAGTGATCATTGCAAAGTTGTTATCTCTATAACAATGTACAGAACCTCCCAGTGTGTTCCCACCTAGGTTTTAGGATAAAGGCTGAGTTACAAGTTATAAATTAGGTTCAAGAGTAAAGGAACTTAAATATGACAAAGTAGTTCACTTGAAACATGCTTTAACAATGAGTTTGGAGTTGCTACCTGTTATTGATGAAAACTATAGGGCAAATATAAAGCTTTGTTTGTAATTCTAGCCCTATTCTTATTGTTTTTAATTTATTTTCTATTTTTTTATATTATCACTATCACAATATTATCACTATCACATTTATTGTAAAACTTTGATTCAACAAATTCATCAGCCGAGTTATTATTTCAGGTATAAATATGTTGTTTACACTTCAGTTGGGTTTGACACAATTCCTGGCATCCAGCTATGACTGATATTGAGACAGGAGTCTATTTATGCTGTGTTCCATGTGATAGCACAGTATGTGTTTCAGCCGCATTTACTATAAATAGGTTGATTTGAAAGCATTTATTGTTGTATTTCTGCATGCACTAACTTTGCTGTATGCATGTCCAAACCACAGACAAAACCCACATCTTCCCTTTGTTACCCATCTCCTTTACATTGCAAGCTGTCATTTCAATGCTTGCCATGGTATTGTTACAGTTTTCAATGTAACCTGCTTTCCTTAGTATAAAATGATGTTAGCTGTTCAATATTACTATATTCATAATTAGTTACTATACAATTGCATTGTGCAAACACACTAATAATTAATTCACTGCTTTTAAGTTTGGAGGCCAGTAGAGAACCAGAAGCAATGTAAGTTAATCTTCTTACCTATTTATAATGAGCTGCTGCTTTCTTCTTTTGTCTGATGATTGGAGAAGTGGACTTTTAACACCCTGCAGGTATTAGCCTCCCTGATGGATATAGTGTTCTCCCAGCACTTTACCTGTTATATATTTCCTACTCAGTCCTTGATGCCTATAGTATCTATTTCTCTAGGTCCATTCCACTGTATATGTGGTATTTTGGTATACTTCATGCTGTACCACTTAGCCTTTGCCATTTATCTTTTTTTGCCTTTTTTAGTTTTTCATTTATGTCTGACCTACACTAACCCCAGACATGGTGTAACATTTTCACGAAGCGCAGGCACCTTACACAGATACTGCGCCTATTTAAATGAAACACCCCTTTTCTTATAATATTGTGAAACACCCAGTTCCACAAGCGCACATCACAAGGATACGCAGATAAGCACATGAGGAGCCTTGTTACCATCTTTCTGTGCACGCTCCCGATCTGGCCATGCTCAGTATGAATTCCCGCTGTTCTTCCACTTAAAAAACAGGCAGATGCGCATCTCTGGATCCAGTCCTTGGCCTCCATAGGTAGCTAATGCCGGGTATTTAGCTTTCTTCAATATGCTCAGTAATGTGTACAGAAAACTACAATGGGTAGAAATATCTTGGGTTACAGAGTACACCATTTTTTAAAATCTGGTCTAATATGCAATATTTTGAATGCTACAAAATACAAAATGTATCATCTTCTTTGTATCCAATTTATTTTACAGACGTCTGCAGTTTTCCACGTCTTGCAATTCTCATGCATACACAAGTACCATGCTATTGCAAACTTCATCTACAGTTACATTAGCTCTTCAATCTTATCCCTATCCCTGTTACGATTGTAAACTTCCTTTTCACGCTCATTTCCATGGTACACTCATATTGTTGTTAGCTGGTATATTACCAACATCCTGTGCTTTAAACAACCAATAGCACTGGTTGTAAATAAGTAATCATAGCAGCAATCTTTCATCTTATGAAATTTTCCTACAGTCACATTACTGTCCTCCCAATACAATTTAAACTAGACAGATCCTTAGACCTCCCTAAGTAGCAGATTTGAATTGGCATGCTGCCTTGCCTGCAGGTATCGCTAAAATAGACTGGAAGAACTGTCTCCCTAGTCTATTGCTATTCTAGACATAATTAATGTATGAATTGCTCACCTATTTAAATCTTTGCATGCCTTCTCTTCACAAAACTGACAGTTTAATGGTGGAGAACCTTTTCATTATCTGAGATGATGGAACTTGTTCTCCTGTGGATGTATCTTTTAGTGACTTGGGCAAGACAAGGGAACAGATTTATAACAATATACGGACTCAGTGAATTAGAAAAGACATTTTCAGAGCAGTGACATGTTTCTTTTTCTTCAATGCACACAGCATGAAGATAGGTCAAATATACTGAATTAAAACTGTACGAGTGATGAAATGTTTTCTACTGCACTTTTTATTGTTGATCTTCTTATCTCCTCCTTTGTATCTGTTGAATTACATTTTGCCTGAGGCTATCTACAGTATGATGATATAGGTGACACCCTAAAAAAAAGTTTATTTCTGATTTAACCCTAATTTTTTATATAGACTGATGTATTCACATACATATGTATGTATGTATGTATGTATGTATGCATGTATATATATATATAATATCACGTGGATACTGTAATGTATGACAGTCCCTTTTATTTATTAATTATTAATTGTATTACAGGTGGGTGGAAATTTACAGTTTGTGGGGCGGGGGATGCCCAAAACCCGAGCATCAGTCTCCCACCTTATATCCCTTTATGGAGATGGCACAGCTTATTATGAGATCGGTTATTATGGATCGGGAACTGGCACACTTTATAAAGTATATTAGGGGTCTGAGATAGCACATTGTAATACATGTGAGCTATATTAGGATTTAGGAATGACACACTATATATACAATTGTATAGGATTAAATTATCTTGTAATTATTAATCTACAAGAGTGAAAATTCATACAGACACGACCATTGCTCTGTTTATTGCCTGTTAACAAGGGGATGGTTTTATTTTATCAGAGCGGTAGTCATGCCATAGTTAAAGTTATACAGGTGCCTTGATAAGACAGTGCTGGGGGGCTGCCAGCAGATCATGGCATGGGGAGAGAAATGTGCAGCCCATCTGATGCTTGTGCAGTGCCCACTACACACACACAGTATCCCTACTGCTCTGTGTTCTGCACATTCCTGGTCTTTCCCACTGTCAGTATCCGGGTGCAGCACACTCCTGCTGCTGACAGATGACAATGTGGCGCTGTAAGCTGCTGGCAAGTTATTTATAAACAGTGCTCAGCACTCAGAGCTTCCACCCCCTCTCCTCTGGGCCCTGTAGCAACTGCACTTCCTGTACCCACTGGGTGCTGTGTAGCAACAGCAGTTCCTGTTTTGTCAACTTGTAACATGAAAAATATAGCTATATTTTAAATAACCTGTGTGCCAAAAACTGTGCATATTAACGCCTGCGTCCAGCTCTAAATTGCCTGCAATTGCATGAGCATGGCCTTACTGTACATTGACAACTGCATGCGTCCATCCCTTCCCTGCCATGAAACGCTCTTCAGAATTAAAAAAACGTACAACCAATTGCACTTTGTTCTGGATCACCTGGAATTGGTTTCTCAACATGGTGCAATGAAAAATCACAGCGGCACACGCTACGCCATCTCGCATCCCTGTGTGTGTACAGAACTCTGGATCCTGAAGACGTGCGCCTATTGGACATATGCCTGGATGCAGTCCATGCTTACTGGGCAATTACATAGAGGACACGTTCACTGACCTATGGAGGATATGGTTCTGAAAGACAAATGTATGGGTACAGGACCATTTATCTCTGTAACAATGGAATATTAATTTAATGTTATGGAATTTACAGACACTGCTCAGACCCCCCAGTGATGATACAGATAATGTTACATGTTATTTACTAAAAGTTATGAACTGTATATTGTAATAACTGACATTAATTACCTAGCCTGCTCCTGATAAACTGTCAGCATTATAAAGGTAATAGTTCTAATAGGTCACAACTGTCCCCGAAATCCTCTTTGATGAACTTTGTTGCTGATTTGCTGACTAATCACTTAAATAGGTGGTATGAGTAACTATCAGTTCTGTGACTGTCAAGAATCCTCCACACGGGTTTATTTAATGGATCATTGAGCCTAAAATACAAATTACCTCCCATAAGAGCTTTTACATATACCATATTAGATTTTTTTGATGTTTGTGCAATCTTGATTGTATCCAGACTTCCAATTTCGATACAATTGGGACACCCGGAAATACATTTGGATAGATCTGCGAGAGCTGCCCTGCACTATGTATAGATCCAAGATGGACTTCCAAAAGCTACCGCCTGCCTTATGTTATCCACCTGTAGTGCAGAAATTCACTTAAGTATAGAAGTACATTAAGCGGAAAGGCCTAAACTGTTAACTGACTAAAAAGGAACCAACTTTCAAATGTCAAATAGATCTCTGATATTAAGGGCAGTATTCACAGATCCGTTTTTTAAAAGTATGAAATGATACGCATTCACGTAGCAAGGCAACACCCACCAACACCCATGACACTCCCCTCTTGCGGCCGTGCAATCATACACTTATGTCTCCATAGATCACCTCTAACTTTGCATGTGTACATACATGCGTATATGTATTCCATATGTGCGATTCTATGTAACCGCGCCCTCAAAGACTCATTTAAATGCCTCCCCCACCCTCTTTCACGTAACTTTTCTGGTACGTATTTCAACCCTGACCCTCCGTACGTATGTCCTCAAGTGCAATTCACATAACCGTGCGTATATTCAACGTAACTTACGTAAATAAAGTTACTACGCATGCGCAGTTAAAACATACCTACAAATATGCACGCAACTCCGCGTGACAACGGATCTGTGAATACGGCCCTAAGTCTTGATGGGTTGGGATGCATTTGGTTAACATGGATATGCTATCCAATTGAAATGAGTAGACATTGCAAAAAAGACCTTTAGGCTTCATCTCAAATTAGTAATGACAACCAACTTCTGCAAGCTGCTGGTTTTTCTCTCTCTGCGTGTGCGTCAGATGTTATGTTACAGATTCTTCCATACACTAGAAGATCCAGCTGAAGCAAGAGGAATGGTGATAAGCATGCAGATTAAGGAGAGTGGGCGGCAGTATGCACTTCAGACAGATGCAGGTCCGTGCAGAGAATTTAAGGTACGGTTCTATACATGTAAGGGTCCAGAACTACGCATGAGAGAGGGGGTGTGTATGGAAAATGAGGTCTGAATCAGGCCTTTGTTTTATGCATAGTAGTCCTAAGGGGTCTATTTACTTATGATTTCATTTTTTAATGAACAATGCTGATCCAGGCTTGCTTCTCCTCGCAGCGAGCCTGGCAGCATCGTTCATTAAATTTACTATTATTCACCCTACCTGCGAGGTCCCGCGATGATGTCTCTGCTCATCGCAGAACATTTCATTCATACGAAGTATGAATGAAATCTTGCACATGACAGAGACTCTGTTTCCCAACTTTCAGGTCCAGATATGAAAAAACACTATCTGGACTGAGTCATACGCTTCTCCCGGACAAGTAAGTTTTGCTATTTTTTTTATCTTTTTTTTTTACAGTTTTATATATTTTAGGTGTATTTATTTAATTTTTACATAAAAATATAATTTACATTTTAACACATAGCTGTATTCCAGCAGTGTCCCCATACATGCCTCCTTTTTACTCCCCCTAATAACAGCTATTAGGGGGAGGAAAAGAGGGGTATATGGGGACATCGCTGGAGAGATACCCCCTAACGCCAGCCTCAGCTGGCGTTAGTTTTACGCCTGGAGCAGAGTGTAAAACTCCGCTCCGAGGCTTTGTAAATATAAGAAAACACCGACCCGTTCTGAAATGAACGGGTCAGCGGAGATCTCTTATAGTAACATGGATCGCCATGGAAACTACTATTTTCTATGGCGATCTATTGTCTGTAAATAAAAAACAGTTCATTTTCATGTGATAATGCCCATTTTCACATGAAAATGGGCATTATCACATGAAAATGAACTTTGTAAACAGACCCCTATTTTTTTTGTGCCACATAAAAAGAGGGTTTAGGTCACAATATAGTTATATTGGGTTAAGCTGACGCTGGGCAGGTGACATAACCCGATACAGCTATACAGTAAACTAAACCTCCTTTTTATGTATGTGCTGACACAAAGTATAATATAATGTTTGTTTAGAGCGCCGGACCAAACAATAATAATATAACAAATCATATAGAATCATAGAAAAGCGAGACACTAAGCCGCCGTGCACAATACAGAACACAGTGGAATGCTGGTGTTTATGGAGTGATTGGCAGGAACACAGTAATAGGAAAGGGGAAGCCAGTCTAACGCTTAGGGTTTACCAGGAGGAAAACCTCAGGCTATGATAGCGTTGATAGCTGCTCCAGGAGAGGAAATCAATATGTAGAAGGGAAGGGAACAGAACTTTGCAAAGAATAAATGAGTTATGTCAAAGGTTAAAGTGTGAACCCCCCCAAGGAACAGCCCCATGTAGAAAGAGTCAGAGCCCTGCAGTTATTGACTTTCCTCCAAGTATATAATGATACATCGGCAGAGGACGT
>WWET01003137.1:88975-118677 GCA_011038615.1 Limnodynastes dumerilii | reverse complement strand
ATATGGAATAGGTAAGAATTAGAAAGTTGACTCAATGCTGAACTGAAGTGAACTTAGTCCATAGTTGTTACTTATAATATTTAGTCTGATAGCTTTGTGGTACATGTGTTTTTTCATGGACATATAATGGAGAAAAAATGTTTTTCTAGGTCTTAACCTGCTATTGGACTTTTACTAGACTTGCTACAAAAGAATGGCTTCTAATGATTGTTTTTAATTGTACTCTACATTACTCTTTGCATGTTTGAGATATACCTTTGGGGCGAATTATGGTAAGATGATCGATATCCAGTGTGGTGATTTGTCATGAGATTATATTTGTTTTAATGAGTGACATCACACAGAATATAAAGGAACCTGATACCCCTCTCCTCTAATTTGTTGAAAAAGACTGATCTCGGTTGAAAGATGTTGGTGTAGTGTGTCGCAGGTATACTAGTACAGGGGTGTGGGTCCCCGCATAGAAAATCTGATATTTGAAAAATCAGATTCCTCCCAGCCAGTTGTGAACTGGCTGTGATTTCGATTGCTATGCCTCGATTAGGTATAGCAATCGATCCACGGAGCACCTAAAGCTCTGTTCTGCTAAATTGTAGGAAAAAATAGTCCATTCCCTAATTCTAAACCTAACCCTCCCCTCTAACTACCCTAACCCTCCTTTCCTGGCAGCCTGATCCTAACCCTCCCTCCCCTGCAGCCTGACCCTAACCCTCTCTTCCATGCAGCCTAACCCTAACCCTAACCCGCACAGATAGTTTACTCACCTGTTCCAGGTCCGACGATAGCAGCGGCGGATAGATATCGCAGACGGCGGAAGGATAACGGTAATTGCGAAGGTGAATGGGTAAAGTATGCCGAAGAGCATACTCATCCATTCATTTAAAAAAAAGTAGAAAGCGGTAAGTATTCGAAAATGGGACATTCGAAAAGGAAATTTCGGATGTCCCATTTTCAGCAATAAGATTTTCGTACCGGATAGTGTAACCGCTAGTACAGGACTCTCAGGAGAAGGTAATCATTTAGTAGCAATAGACTTTGCTGGGCCCGCTATAGTCTTGTCACGTGAAAATATTTCCATCTTGTCTGATAGTAATGTAAAGTAATGTACAGCCTGATTTATTTTAATAGAGATGGTTTTTAACAGTTTTTTAAAACGTATCTTGGATACAATAAATGGAATTAACTTTTATGGAAACATCATTTGTGATGCTTTCATTCATTGGATACCTGGATGTCGGAATATGAAGGGATGCATCTCTAAGGAGGAGAAAAAAGGATCTCCTAATTATCAGCAAAGAAAAGTATATTGTGAGTATATAGAGTTTTTATTAAGCATCCAGGAGTATCTAAAGCGTATGGTATTCTCAGTATCTGTCTTGTCACATCTTTACCCTGTGGTGATTCTGGAACTATGGGGAAGATTAAAGAAACACCATTAGAGGAGAGTTTTGATAAGCAAAGTCCCAAGACACTGAATGTGTGAGTGCATTACTTGTCACTTGTTACATCAATGGTTAGCATACCACACAAGATTGTTCTTCCTTTTTCTCTTTCACTTCACTTCCAATATTCCAAGATCAAGAGATCAATGGAAGAAGACATCAGGAAGATACCACTGAAGTTTTAGAAGTATTCCCAGGAGGAATATCAACTTAACAGAGACTATCATAAGTATATTCATATCAATCATTTATTTCTATTTACTGTTTGTAAGTACTGTGGAATTAAGATATTCAGAGTGATGGGCCGTCATGCACCCTCAGTTTTTTGTGGACAAAAAATTTTGATTTGTTCTGATAAAAATGCTGTCAGTGGCAAACACAGGATTTTGAAAGGGGGGTTTCCAATGCGTGTAATACATGTTGGGTATATTAGCATAGCTCTCAACATTTTGGAGCCCAAAAACAGGACAAATAAGCTCTGCCCCTTCCCGCCCAAGCTCTGCCCCCATCTTGCCCCTATTGTTATGCTACATGGGGCAAAAATTAATATAGTAATTAAAATTAAAATTAAATTAAATTAAAATAAAAACCTTGTCTCCACTTATGGGGAAAAACTGGAAGACAGTCGAGACAGCGGCACAGTCAAACGAAATAGGGACTCTCGTGCTGGAATCGGGACAGTTTAATATGATGGCACTGAAAAAAAAACCTATTTGTAAAATGACAATACTGATAATCTGATTGCCAACACATCTAAGACACCCATTAACGTTCTCTGTGAAAGCAGGGAGTTTATAATGGAGATTAGAAAATAATAAAAATTCCTTAAGGAATTGCTTTGGTTTTTGGCTGTAACAAGTCCTGTTTTTAATATTTATTATTTTTTTGGGTGATTTATAAGTTATTTCTTTCACACATTTAATTAATAACATTAATTTGAAGGAAAACATCAAATAGCAATAACAGAGCACATTATACAATGGACCAGAGATTGTGTCAGTGTATAAGCACTGTTGAATTTATTGTGACCCATTCACCATCCCCCACCTGCTTCCCTATTGCAGCACAGGCCATTTCCATCTTCCTCTATGTAGCCTGCCCCACATGGCCCCGAAGCCACGCTCCTTTTGCGTCACCCACAAACCACACCCCCTTTAAAAAAATGTTTTGCGCCATTTTGTTTATTTTTCAAAAGTGGGTGTGTCATTAACTGTGTCTGAATAACACATTAGCCTAATTTTTGCTGATTGAAGTAAATTTTAGTTTATGCCTCACAAAATCCGGGTAACGGCGCTTCACTCCAACGCTGCACAGGTCTCCTGGTAATAACGTCCGTCTGGTCTGCCGGTCTGACTACGCGTTTCGGGCTGCCCTGAGGACTTTGAGAAAGGGCTCAGGATGAGCCTGAAACGCGTCAGCAGCCAGCTCCATGGGGTACCCAGTGCTCCATCAAGGTGATCGGTGTGTCCCTCTGCTAAACGTCTGCCTGGGCCCCTTATACATCTCAGATGTTTTTCTTGGACCCTGCCTTGTCATCTTGTCCCTGGTGTGGACTTCTAGTAATATACTAATATTAAAAGAAATCTAAAAAAAGATGCCACATTTTCAGATTTAAACACCTGGAAAACCAAAAAAAAAAAAAAAAAAAAGCATTCAGGAATCAGCTTGATTCCTGTCACTTACCCCTCTCTGTGGACCAATCAGGGACGGAGGGGGGCGGAGTAAACCTGTCTATCGCAGGGATCTCCCTGTGGACAGCTCCTAACGCCAGCCTGAGCTGGCGTTAGGTTTACACTGGGAGCAGAGTGATAAAACTCTGCTTCCAAGCTGTATAAATATGAGACCGCACTGGCCCACATTAGGAAGAACGGGCCAGCGATGGTCTCTGAATGCTACCTGCATCACCATGGAAACTAGAGTTTCCATTGGCGATGCAGCTTTACTAAATAAGCAAAACTTCATTTTTAAGTGATAGGGGCAGTTTTATCTTAAAAACTGCCCCTATCACTTAAAAATGAAGTCTAGAAATAGAGCCCTATGAACGGTCTTTAAAGTAGTTAAAGTCCTCACCTAGATATTATGTACATTGTGGTGTCACTATGACTATGCATGCACAGTGCTAAAATTCTTAAAAATATGCGCCTAAGAAGCAGCAGCTTTTTAGGGGTGAATCTGGTCCTTTGTGTCTTAACACCTCCCTGAAAAAAAGCAAGAAACGTTGTTGGCTAGCACTAGTGCTAATACTATTATTGTATATTTACTTTGCCTATACAAAGCCACTTTTCTTTCTGATTCTGATATTTATGCTACTGCAACTATTGGACTGAATTCACACTTAAGTGTGAAATCCATAGGTGTGGTTTAGCATTTAACCATGCCTAAATGTCCAGTTCTGTCCCATGTCCCGCCCCCGTTTTTAGAGTGCCATAGGCTACCTTATCTTACCGTTCATATTTTCTCTCTTAAGTAGGGAAAATGCACACGGACATTGGCAACCCCTCCCTCCCTAATCTAAATGCGTCTTCCCTCTCACTTCTCCTAACATTCTATAGAGGATGCTCTTACTGAAAAAAACGACATGCAGTCTTTAAAGACTGCACATAGGGAATCTGCTTACCTATTACGTAGATTGGAAAGTCTATATAATTATGCATGCGCAGTGTTTCAGTACTTAAAAATACACATCCAAAAAGCCATAGCTTCTTAGGTGTGAATCTGGTTCATTGTCATTTTCCACTTCATAACTCATACAATAATTTCCAGTTCAATACTGTGTAATGTAACCACTGAGTAACTTTTCTATAACTTGTTGAACCTAATAGCTGTACTAGATATGGGTTTTAGAATTTATAATTTAAACTTGCTATGGTTACTTACATGAATAACTCTTGGCACAAGTTCTGAATGTGAAATTGTTTGGCTGTTTATTATTATATCCTCTGATATGATAACAGAGAATAATTTGTCAGAAAACTGTGTATGAGGAGCCATGGTTATTTAATGGATCTTAAAATAATTTTCTTTCTCAAGTTTGATTCACAAGGATAAATGTACTATAATATCATCTACAAAATTTACACTGTAATAACTGATTTATGGATTTGCATATTCTGATTTTTTGTTTGTAATTCTTCAGGGCTTAAATATGGAAGTGACTGAAAACACCAGTATTTGATCACACCAGAGTTCTTCTCAGTGTCCTCTGAATAATTTTTATAGAACTTATTTTTGTTTAATAAGTATTTAATGTCATTGGACCGTATTCTCACCTAAGAGTGAGTTAGGTGCGGACAGAACCTCACCTGGCTCACTCGAGCAGCACCTAACCTACCCCCCCACCCCGTTTTTAGGTACCTTATAGAGTGCCAAAGGGCTACCTTATCTTACCATGTGTAGTTTCCTTCTTAAGAAGGAAACTACGCATGGACAATGAGCCTGATCCAGACCTACGCTGGCTGGTGTTAAAAGCCGATCTGCGCATGTGCCGGGCAGATATTGCCCGGCGTTACTATGGAAACGCCCGATCGTAGATCGTCCGCACTATCACCGTAGTAACGGCTAAGGGGGCGTCCCTCGCCATTACTACGCTCAAGTTAGTGTAGGTGGGCAGGGGGAGGTAATGAGGGAGGGAGAGAGTGAGGGACGGGTTTGCGGTCATACGCTCCTGTGCGAGCATATTTTCCCTTGCTTAGGCCGGCTGAAGTTAGGGTAGCCTTCAGCCGGTGTAAGCAAGGGAAAATACGCTCACACGGGGGGAGTGTCGGGGGGAATGCACGCCGATATGCTGTGCTTTACTAAGCACAGCGCATCGGCGTAGGTCTGGATCAGGCCCAATGCCTCTCCCCGCCTCCCCTCCACCCTCCTCGGCTAATCTAAATCTGTGTGAGTTCATCCTCCGAGGTGGGAATCCTTCTGTATGGCAGGCAAAGGGTCCCTCTTTGATGTTTTTCTGCTTGTCTACCTGTGAAGCCACGTCCATTTTACCGGCAACTGCAAAGCCAACCCCTTTTTCAGTTTTTATGCCTTTTTGGGTTTTTTTGTGGGGGTCGGGGTGTGGGTATGGTTGGTTTTGGGCTACAGGAAACCCACCCTGGTTGCACCACTGACCATGCTTGGGCAAATCCTGTTGATGGCAAATTTGTACCGCGTAATGGTTTACAGACTTTCCCTGTTTGACCATAGGATTAGCAGAAGTCTGTTATTGACAATTTGTTTGACTCGGGGGCCATCCCATGTTAGCATGGTCCACCTCTCCCAGACCTCTTTTGAGAGCAGTTGGACTCTGAAGGTCTCCTCAACAGAAGTGCTTGAGGCCCAGGGGTCTAATGTAATGATCCCTTCTTAGTTCATGCAGTTCTTATTGTGCTGAGACACTGGTTGTAACCATCTACCGGGTTCTTAGTCTTGCAGACCAGGGGAGCTTACTGCAAGAAGTATCTCTTATATTTTTCTGCTTACCACTTATCTGACATGTTCCAACATTTTGCTTGCATTCGGGAACTCTTGTTAAGGACTTCTTCCTGCAAGATGAGAATCTAAAGTTGTAATTTGGAGATGCTTTTCTGGTTCCATTACAACCATATCTAGAGCTTTCCCTGCCCTATAATGGGTTTGTTCTCTTTGGATTAGACAGACTACAAGATTTCAACCTGTCCACATGACTCCACAGTTATTGGACTTCTTTATTAAAACCGATGTGTGTTGAGGGTGAAAGGAGTAGACATTTGAAGGAGAGAGATGATATTACAGACAATGGTGCAGATCCAGAACAATGCTTCTGTGCGAATTTACGCCTGACTGACACGTAAAAACGCGATTTTGTATGCACTGCGCATGCGCACGACAGATGTTATGCTACGTTATGTAACGTAACTCTGCGCATATGGGTCATTCACGTATTTGCTGTGTAAAATCGTACGTGTGGGCGTGCCAATATTACAAAAGTACGTCTAAAATACGCAATGTAGGCGGAGGTTTTCATTTAAAGTGTACAGTATGGGCATGCTTAGCTGCCTAAGTCTGTATTACCCATCCGTACGTGTGCGGACGACAATGGTTACGTGGCCAAAAGTTATGGTAGGGTTTGGAAAGTGGAAATCGGTCAAAATACGTACATGCAGGGGGAGTGCCTAGGGTAGTGTAGAGAAGGCATGCACGCGTAAATACGCTACTCTAGTAAACGGTTTGCGAGCGTAGTTCTGGATCTACCCCAAGAAGAGAAGAGATACCACAGCAGGATGGAAGAGGGAGAGGACACTAACAAAAACCAAAAGGTGAAAAAGATAAGTCCACAATAAAAAAAAAGGAAGATAGAGCAGTGGCAAATACATGAGGCACTTGTCTAGGGGCAGCACTTGCTGAGCGGTGGGGGGAATGGTAAGACTCACGGACAGTTAACACCTACACAGTGCATGAGGTGAAAAGGCAAGACAATGGAGGAATTTAATAAATGAGTAAAATTAAGAGATCATGGAGTAGATAAACAATTGTTCAACAGTTAATTAAAACAGGAAGGAACATGAAGAACTATAGTCATGAATATGTATTTCAGCCATTTTTATTGATCTAAGAGAAAGTGAATAAAAAATATTCACTATGTTTTGCTCTCAAAAACTGTATTTAACTCCGTGGGCCTCATTCACTAAACTCAAATTTTTTCCCAAAAATCAAATTGCGGGTTATCGCGGCCCATCGCCGCGAATGACCCACGATTGGTGAATTTTTTGGACCCTAATTCACAAATCGCATTTAGTGAATTAGAAACATCCTATGTTTCTAATTGAAAAAAGTCGGGACCGCGATTTGCGTACCCGCGAATAAAAGATTACTAAATTCACGTGATTTTTTGCTTAGTGGTTACTGTGCAACTTTTACTGGTAAAAATTGCCTTATATTGGACTAGATTTACTAAGGGGAAGCTGCCAGGCTCGCTGCGATCACAAGCAAGCCCAGCAGCTTCCCCTTTAAAATGTACTAATACTCACCCCTCCGATGAGCTCCCTCGAGGTCCCGCGATGATCTCTGCACACGTTGCAGGCCACTTCATATGAATGAAGTCCTGTGCATGCGCAGAGACTACATTGCCGGACTTAGAAAATTTCAAGCCCTAACATGAAAAACCACTTCATATCAGGGCCGAGTCGGACGCATCTCCCGGACATGTGAGTTTATCTTTTTATCTTATTTAATTATTTTATTTTTACAGTTTTTAATGTTTACAATGTCTTGGTTTATTTTTTTAGTTAAAATACAAAAAAAAAGCTAATTTTTTTTTTACTTTTTTTTTTTTGTTTAACATTAGTGCATGCTCCTTCATGCCAGCGGTGTCCCCATATATGCCCCCTTTTCCTCCCCCTAATAACAGCTATTAGGGGGAGGAAAAGGGGGGAATATGGGAATATCGCTAGTATGCAGGTACTAACGCCATCTTGAGCTGGTGTTATGTTTACCTTGTAAATTGTAATGTAGTGCTGGAAGCCGTTAAGATCAATGGCCCGGCGAAGAATTGGGAAGTCTGTGTGCATTGCCATGGAAACAGCAGATTTCCATGGCGATTGCACTATTGTAAATGGTAAGTATATAATTTTTAGGTGATAATGTCCGTTTTACTGTAAAAACAGGCATTATCACCTAAAAATAAAGTTGGTAAATATAGCCCCTTGTTCCAAATCTTCATACACTACTGTCAATCCATATAGGTCATCACATAATACATTTGCGCAATATTTTACAGCAAAGGTATACAAAATATGGCATGGATTCTTGATATATATACCATAAACTAGCAGTTTACTCTTTAAGCAAGCAAGGCAGGTTCATCTTGCATAATCTTACATTGGATTTAAATTAGTAATCACCTTCTATAACATCTGTTCCTATTTAGGGATCACTTACAGGACCTTTATCTCCTAACTATATATACTTCTATGGCTGCTGTTTCACTACAATTAAGAATGTGATATCAGTTACAAACTGAAAAAAAGGTCATTTTACAGACGTGTCATTTATTTTACTTTTAAATAATACAAGAAGTAATAGCAATCAATAGTACCCGCTAAACACATGTTATCTCACATCTGAGCAGCACAAAATGTGTTTTATGCCAGATCATCATGACCAGAGCAGGACTGCGGTTGTTTTTTTCCCCAGGGAAACGTGAGCAGCATAACAAAACTTATGTCAGCGTTCAAAGTATACACAATACGAAAAAGTATAAGAAAAGTACTACTCCCACATATTCTACACTCTTTTTATATCTGCTATAACTATATTATTAAAAGATTCAATTGCATAGTTAAACAAGATAAGATCTATAATAAAAATATAATTATTTATGTCTTCAAAATTCTTTCGTCAGATAGAAATGCATAGGAAAATGTGTTTTGTTTTCCTCCTGCAAAAATTTTAGAGCACACTTATAAGATATGTAGCTTATTTATTATAATTTTTTCATATTACTAAGTGAATCTAAACCAGGGCATATATAAGATTACTAGCAGAAAAGGGGTTCTACTAGGGGACGGAAGTATGCCATGGGATATTGGACTGTAACCACACCTAAGAAGCTCATGCTTCTTAGGTGCGTGCAGCGTCCTACTCCGTATGGAGCCACTGTGCATGCGTAGTTATATACTGCATAGGGGTTCCTTCTGGATATTAACTTTAAAGACCGAACATAGGGCCATATTCAAAGAAACCATTTTTTTTATGTACGCAATTATACGCATGGTTGGAGCAAGGAAACGCCCACCAACAACCCCGACACTCCCCTCTCCCATACATGCTGTCGGTGACTTATGAGTCCCTAGACCACTCTGTTCTTTACGTGTGTACTTACGGGCGTATATGTGCTCCATCCTCATAGAGGCTCAGGTGTAATTAAAATGCTGAAGGACAATAAATACATTAATGATTCTTTTGGTAAAATAGAATTGGCTTTAGAGTTGCTTTAAATGTTGAGTTGAGATAAAAGGGTCAGAGGTGGGATAGATATAGAGTCAGAGGTTGTAGGCAGGTAGGTGAGTTTGGAATTAAGGGTTTAGTCGATTTAAGACTTTGGTTGAGAGTTGATATAAGTGTTTGGTTGAATTAAATTAAGAGTTTAGCGTTGATTTAAGTGTTGAGTTGAAATTAAAGCTGAGCTCAGTGTTGACTTAAAAGTGGGTTGAGGTGAGTTAAGAGCTGATTTAGGTTAGGAGTAATTCTCCATTCAGTGGGTTAATAATCCTGTAACTTCCACTAACTCTGAAGAGCTATAACGTCTCCATCTTTCCCTTCTGATCCTTCTCATCTTTCAAAGATGTAACCTTATCCATCTGGGGTAACAAATCTTTGAGAAAGAATTTCATGATTATAGATTCTCCATCCTGTTAGATTGGAGGAAACATGATAGCAAAGTTACATAAAACCCATTGGGATTACCTGAGACACAACTTTTATCTGTCGAGTCTTTGATAAGTATGAATCGCTTATCATTCATTTCCTAGGACTATATTAGCTCCTTCATAAAGCAGTCTCAGTTTTCTCATGGTTTCAGCAGGGCATCATCCTTCTCTCAAATATCTAGAATAGTTACATAAGACTCATTGGGATTATCTGAAACACAACTTTTATCTGTCGAGTTTTTCATCAGTAGAAAGCGTAGATCACTCATCCTGACCTGATACACGGAAAAAAACAACCATCTTCCCATACCAGGAGTCGAGACTGGGCCGCCTGGGTGAAAACCAGGAATCCTGAACGCTAGACCATATGGGAGGAGATGCTTGCTGTTGTTGTGTTGTAGCGGCTGTCTGTGTACTAGTCTTGCATATTTTGTGGCACAACTTAACTATCCTCACAGAAGCTCAGGTGTAATTAAAATGCTGAAAGACAAAAAATACATTAATGATTCTGTTGGAAAAATATAATATAGATGTGATGACTGTTGTCTTATTAGTTTAGATCCACTTATTTCATGTCAGAAAACATTATCTAAAGCAATTCTAAAAAACTAAAACTCTTCTTCAAGCTGGAAATGAACCAGGAACCTAAGAATCTCTACTAAATTGCTTTGACAGCCCTCCACTCTACCAGCTGATATATCGAAAGCTTCGTATCTACTTTATGGATGTTTACCACACAGAGCATAATCCAGTAGCTGTAAATTTTGGTGTACAGTATAGTGTGATGAAGGCTTTATGCAAGAGTTTATGCTATCCTCTATACTAGTCTAAGGGTCGGGATACTAGCTGTTGTCTGTTTAGGTAGAAAGAAGGAGCTTAAATAGACAATCCTTTCCTAGTGAATCTACTTTCTCTAATCAAGATTGTAGGTTATTGGGCTGTAAATGAAATTTCTGGAACCATTTATTGGTGTCTGTGAGAACGATGACAGATTGAGGTACATACATGAGGACTCTTAGATATGAAGATATAAGGTCAGAGGTTGTAGGCAGATAAATGAGTTTAGAGTAAAGAGTTAAATCGAACTGAGAGTTTGGTTAAGATTTGATAGAAGAGTTTGTTTGAATTAAAGTAACATTTGAATTGCATTTAGAGTTGGTTTAATTGTTGAGTTGAGTTGTGAAATCTTGCCTTAATTCCAGATCTAGCCCTTTATCTCTTTAGCTTAATATAGACATAAACCTTCCACAAACGATAATAGAAACTATTATAATTTAACAAAACCTGTATAACCTTCACAGCCACAATCCCTTCTACATTCGTCTCCCACTGTTTTATCGAACCCATTCCCCTTTGCTCTTCAGTACTGCCCTGGGTTTCCTCCCCTGTTACTGTCCCTCTATTCACATTTTTCTTGCTTGCAGTTACTCAACTAAGACCTGATCCAGAATTACGTTTGACAGCCTATTTACACAAGCTGCTTGCTTTAAGTCTGGCTCTGAGAGAGCACTGTGTGTCTGTGTTATGCATTAGAACTCTGAACGTATGGAATTGTTTTTTTATTTGTTCATAGTTCCATATGTCTGGGGCTTGACAGCCCTCTCAAGGATACACAAAGAGGGCAGGGGAAGGCATTTCAATTGTAAGCATGGGTTGGGTCAGGCACTTCCGTACGTCAGATCATTCTGTACAGACAGCGATCCTTGTGGAGAAGTTATGGTAGGATTATAGACATGGAAGTTAGCTAAAATCTGCATGTGAGAGGGGTGGGTCATGGGAGTGCATTAGCTTCTTACATGTGAACCTTTTTCTCTCTGTGCATATGGAAAGCACTTAAGTCAAGATCATGTTCCTAATCTCTTTTCTATTTATTCTTTTCTGCTTCTTCTCTTGTCTCCTGCTGTTCTGACACTATACTGTTCTGACACTGACAGTAAGTTCCTTGTACCTGCAGAAAACTCCCCAGCTCCATTCTATTATCAATTTTTGCACTACTTCAATTATAGGCCAGTTCATGCTTGATAAGGTTTCAAAATGGGGTGTTGTCTTACGCTATGTGAGCTATTTCAAAATAAGGTAATAGTGAACTGGCAAGATAATTATTAAAGATATAGGACCTGATCCAGAGTTTTCCTACAGCAGAAGTGCAAAACTGCTTCTCACGCTGCAGGCGTCCAATTCAAAGCTACGTCTGCTCCGGGTAGAACATACCGATATGGTGCATGGAGCTGGGTCCTCCGTTTAATGCCTTTCCTGCTGCTCCTGTGTGCTTTACTACTCTGTCTTTGCTGCTCCCTGCTGTGTCCTATGCTCTATGTCTTCCACACTGCTCCTGAGTGCATCCCTATCACTCCCTGTAGTGTCCCTACTCCATGCCCACCCCACTGCTCCTGTGTAATTCCCTGCCACTCCCTGTA
This sequence comes from Limnodynastes dumerilii, assembly GCA_011038615.1. Lineage (NCBI taxonomy): Eukaryota > Metazoa > Chordata > Amphibia > Anura > Limnodynastidae > Limnodynastes > Limnodynastes dumerilii. The sequence continues at coordinate 106,434 of WWET01003137.1, read as the reverse complement.
GTATCCTGACTCCATATGTTCCCTACTGCTTCTGTGTGCTTCCCTGCTGCTTCTTGCTGTGTTCTCCGCTCTGTGTCTTCCCCACTGCTTCTGTGTGGGTCTTTTACATCTTGAGGATGTGCAATATTCTGTTTTGCCCTTAGAGGCAATTTTGAGCTATTTTGTGCTTCACAGACCTTATCTTGATCTGCCCCTAGGTGCTGCTGTTGGATGCTTAATTAATGAATGAATGAATGAATGAATTAATTAATTAATTATCTTGCAGCTGCTCTACCTACACAAATAGGACTTTCTTTCACTGAATGTTTGCTGGTCATCAGTAGTTGTTATCCTGAGTTCCTAGAGTGTTTATGCTCTCTGATCTCCTCATCTTGTGCTTTGTATAGAAGCTGCCTTCTGTCTGTCTGTATGTATTTATGTTCATTGGCTATTTCTTTTTCTCATATAGCCTGCTCTGTTTTCTGGACTTCTTTTGGTAGTTATGTACTCTTGTATTTTTGTATTCAATTTATCTCTGTACCCTAGCATCTAGTGTTCTGTGTGTAAACATTCCAATTTGTATGAGTTTCTACTGGTTAACCTTTAGCTAGCTCAGCTGGTAAGATGGAGGACTGTAGTCGAAATGGTTTAGCCCAGGAGTAACGTTCCTTGCTTAATTTTAAGCTCTTTCTTAAGTCTTGATCCAGCCCATTTTCAGGAACAGTGATATCACAGGTAGGTATCACTTTGTAGAAAGATGATATACTGGAAGGCAATACACGACAGGTCAAATTGCGCAGATATTGTACAGAACAAGGAAAGAAGTTAAATCTGAACAGGTACATGGAACTATCCCTCTTATAATCAATCAAAAGTTTTCCATAGGGGGTGTTACTCATGGCAATATAGAAAAAACAACACCTAGTAATCTCTCCAGTTGGAGTGATATCTATGTGAAAAACAAGCCACTTTTATATGTGCACATGTTCCAAATGTTAGAAAATTACTTTATTAATATCTATTACAAATCTATATTGCAGTGATAAAATATAAAAACATACAAAAAGAAAAAAATGCTCAAAACACAGAAAATGGTTAAAAGCAATGACAGCTGGGTTCTATAGGGAAAATTAACTTTCATTAACTTTCCTATTTCATGCTGCCCGATATCATGTGTGATCATTAAAGTTGATCTGCTCTCTAAATTCGCTTTTCCACGAACCCCGCTTAGTGAATATGTCCCGCTACAGAAACACTGAGCTTCGTGTTTTGACAAGTGTGTACATGTTGCTCTTACCAACCACAGCTATAAAATCGTTCATTGACTTTACTATTTCATGCTGGACGATTTCATGTGTGTTCATTAAAGTAGCTCAGCTATATAACTTCACTTTTTTACGAACACAGCTTAGTAAATATGTCCCGCTACACACATTAAGCTTTGTGTTTTAGAAGTGTGTAAATGTTGCTCTTAGCAACCAGTGCTATTCAATCGTTCATTAACTTTCCAATTTCATGCTGCCCGATTTCATGTGTGTTCATTACAGTTGCTCTGTTCTATAACTTCGCTTTTCCATGAACCCAGCTTAGTGAATATGGGCCTGATCCAGAATAACGCCCGCCGTCGCTAGGACGGCGGGCGTAAGATCGGCTTTTCAGCCGATCTGCGCATGCGCCGGACAGATGTTGCCCGGCGTTGCTACGGCAACGCCCGATCCGTGATGTTTCCCAGCTCAAGTCTAATTAGCAGTTTAAAAGTGATGCTGATCAGGTATCTGTGTGCAATAAGTAAAAGCAAAGCATTCTCCGTGCATGCATAGAATAAAATTAACTTGACTCCCCCTGAAATCAACATGGTTTTGCCCAGGTGTAACTTTAAGTTCTTATTTTCAGCCTCTGAATCAGGCCCAATGTCTGTGTGTTTGGAATTAGTCATTGATCCTTCAGTGTTTAATGAATCACATTAGATATGGTGATGTGATTTATGTTGATGTGATTTGTGCTTCTGACATCTTTAAGCTGTTTTTTTTTAAAGCAATCGCTACACATCTAGCATTGTCTGTGTTGTATAAAGCAAAAGTTAATTAACATTGTATTAAAAATGTTTACATTCTCAATGTTATTGCTTTACATTATCTATAGACAGATCAAGATTGAAAGATGCCAACATAGTATGGGATGTCTGCATTGCTTTCAAAAATATATGTATGTTTGTTTTTTTAACATTTTTTTTTATTATTAGTCAGTCAGTAACACATTGTTATACAAACAATTGCTCAATGTATTAAGTAAGAAGCCTTGTCAAGATTACAACAGTTAACACATATTCTATAAACTTGTACACATACATTTGCATTGCGTTACATACAATTCTCAATAATATTAGCAGGATCTTATGTTACCCAACATAGTATGTATAACTTGCCGTATTTATGCATTGATATGTTAGAACTGAATTGGAGGATCATCGGATATTACCCTTAGTAGGTACCATGAGGTTTGACTGAAGGTATCATATAACTGCTGTTTAATATCAGGCGTTAGAGTGTTTATATACTCTTCCCAGGTGTAAAAAAGCTTTTCCGATAAATTTTCCCTATCTAGCACCGCCTCCAGCCAGTCCATCCTAAAGATAAAGAAAAGTTTGTCCTGGAACAAAGACCATGGAGGGGCTTCAGGGCTAAGCCAAACTTGTAAGATTGCTTTTCGCGCCGCTGCACTCACTGCCAGCAGTAACTTCCTTCTTTCCCATGACATTCTCTGCCCCTCCTTAAGAATAGTTCTGACATAAATATGGATTCTGAGCCAAAATCTGCGTATGATGGTGCATCCCCAGATGCAGTGGTAAATGTCCGCCTCCCCACTATGACATCTGATACAGCAGTGAGAAGGAGATATTCCCATTCGGAAACGCCTGAGTGGCGAGAGATAGGAATGATGGTATATGTTCAAGAACAACTCTGTATATGAACTGGCCGGAAGCAGCTTGCAAGACACCGTGAAGCCCTTTAATAACTGTGGGATGGTTAAGGAGGGAAATTGTGTTTGCCATTGTGCCATTCCTGATTTCTGCGTGTCATGGTCTAATATATCCCTAATCATGGTGTAGTGCCTTGACAGTGCTCTCCGTTTCGGTATGGGTTGTAAAATGATAGTATCTAATGTATTATTTCAGTCATTATTTCCAAAATCCTTAATGACTCTAGAAACATAGTGCCCCACCTGTAAGAATGCCATCGGATAAGGTCGCACTACTTCAAATTGAGACACCACCTCTGAGTATGACAAAATACGTTTGCGTGCTTTGTCTATAAGCTGGCCTATATATCTAAGTCCCCCAACTCTCCAGATGTTGAATGGGTAAGATGCCATGCCGTCCCGAAACTCTGAGTTCTGCAATAAAGGAAGAAATATTGTTTTGTGGGAATGTAAGTTGTATCTATGTCGGATAGTCTGCCAAACTTTCCTTGTAGACCATAAGAGATCGTTATCTTTTATGTGTGGTTCTACTGTCTGGTCTTCCTGGTGTAAGAATGCCACCAATAAGCCACCTGCCAGGAATCCCCGTTCGTATGAAGTATGGGCATATGTTTCCCCCTCCTGGATCCAGTCTCTCAGGTATCGCAAGTGAGCAGCATAACTATAGTCCATTAGGTTGGGAAAATTTATACCTCCATTTGATTTCGGTTGCTGTAATTTTAACAAACCTATTCTCGCCCTTCCCCCTCTCCATATGAATTTGCGGAAAAGCTTATTGAATTGGTTGGCATCTTTTTTCTTCAACAACAGGGGCAATGCTTGGAGCAAATACAAGACCCGCGGAAAAATCACCATCTTAAGGAGGTTTGCCCGGCCGGTAAAAGATAGAGGCAAACTCTCCCAGCTCCTTACTACTTTTTCGGTATCCCTTATCGCCAATGAAATATTCGCCAAGTACAACCTGGAGGGCAACTTAGTAAGTTGAATGCCCAGATATGTAATTTGCTTATCCGCCCATTTCAGCGGCAATCGGTGCCCCCACTCCGGAACCCGCGTGTGTGCTTTTAAGCATAAGGCAGTGGATTTATCCATGTTCACCTGGAAGCCTGATATATTCCCAAATTTAATAGAATGTGAGCGAGCGATGTCTCAGGATTGGACACATATAGGAGCACGTCATCCGCGAAAGCCGTGGTCTTCACCTCCTTAGACCCTATCTGAATGCCCTTAAAATCTGGTAAAGTATTAAGTAATCTAAGAAGGGGGTCTATTGCAAGATTGAAAAGTAGAGGTGATAGAGGACACCCCTGACGTGTGCCCCTACGCATCAAAATCGGAGAGCTTTTGTTCCCATTAATTATCAAAGATGTATAAGGGTCCCTGTAAAAATACCGAATCCAAGTTACAAAATCTACCCCAAAACCCTCGCATGCTCAGTACTTTGAATAGATGCGGCCAGAGCACAGTGTCAAATGCTTTGTTGGTATCCAAGCTTACTAAGACATTATTGATTGTGGGGCATTTGCTGGCTTGGATAACCGCTGCGACTGCCGTTCTTATGCCTTTGACTGATTGTCGGCCCGCCACAAATCCTAATTGGTGGGAAGTTAATAACTCAGGCAGAATGCTCTGTAGCCTCGTGGCCATAATTTTAGTCAATATCTTAAAGTCCACGTTCAGTAGTGATATTGGACGATAAGATGATACTAATTGGGGGTCCCTTCCATGTTTTGGCAACAAGATGGCCCATTATGTGCCCTCTGAGAACGGCCTTTGAGGCGTTCCAAAAAAGAACTGGATCATCCGCATGCTCACAGTTGTCATCCAGATACTCCCCCCACTTCCCCTGCAGGTATCTTTTAAAGTCATCGGAGGTGTAAAGGTAGTCCGGAAAGTGCCAGAAGCACAAGGAGCTCTGAGGGAACGAAAGAACTAGATCTAACGACACCGGAGCATGATCAGATATAATGATGTCATATAGCTTGGCTGAAACCACACTAGCGACAAGGGAGTCCGAAGTAAATATGTAGTCTATCCTCGATAGGGTCCTATGGACTCCGGAGCAAAAGGTGAAGGATCTCTCCGTGGGCTTCAGTAATCTCCATGGGTCTGATAAATTTAGATCTATTGTAAATGTGGGTAGAACCCGTCCATCTCTTTGTAGATGGGAAACTAAAGGGGGAGACCTATCCATCTCTGGATCCTCTGTGGCATTAAAATCCCCTCCAACTATCAAAGGGAAATTGGATCTCTGAAGCAGGGTGGCCTTAAGATTCCCAAAAAATCCCCCCCCCTCCGGTATTTGGTGCATAAATATTAACCAGTGTATAGGGAGTGGAATTTATAGTAATATCTTGGATAATGAATCTACCTTCTGGATCCAGGAGGGAATCTCCCAGTGTACAGCTAAGGTTATTGCCTACCAGAATGGCCACTCCCCTTGCTTTGTTTTCAAAAGTGGCTGATATACAATGCTTGATCCATGGGGATTTAAAAGAAGGAGCCTTCCCTGTAGCCCAATGGGTTTCCTGCAAGTACACTAGGTCTGTTTTTAGGCATTTTAGGTGTGTGAGTATCTTTTTTCTTTTAATTGGAGAGTTAAGTCCTCCTGTATTCCATGATACTATCCTAAAGTGGTGTTGCATGTGTGTATTCGTAGAAGTTTGTGTGTGTGACGGCATGGTCATCTTACCTCCATCCTTGGTCTGGTTTGCTGATGAAGTGCTTTTCTGGCATACATTGTGGGGCCCTTACAGGATCTTAAATAGAAGAAATTACAGGTGAGGCATTGCGTGGTCAATCCGAATCTATCCTCCCCCTGGAGCTCAACATAAAATGCAACAATATTTGACATGTGACAATGATTACTACTTTTTCTTAACATTTTCCTAACCATAACTTTTAGGACATCCAGCTCCCCCCTAGGTGGAACCTGTGTCGTACTTAACAAAAGGTACAAACAAACATTAACATAGAATTGAACTGTGATAAACAATAGCATGAGTTCCAAAATTTATTCCAGAACCCCTATAGTTGATATATCTGAATGCTATCCTACCCTTGCGGGTATCAATGACTGGGATAGTAAGTGTTATTATATTAAGCATCATTTAATCTAGGAGGAGATGCTGGCAAACTATGTATAAATCTTTTAGCTTCTACGGGATCTGTAAAGTAGTGTATCTGCCCTTCTACATTTAGTCGAAGCTTGGCAGGATACAGTAACGCAAATCTGCGCTTTTGGTTAAAGAGCATTTTACACACGATAATTCCTTACGCTGCCTGGACACCAAAACCGAGAAATCCTGGAAAATAAGAATTTCCCCCCCCCCACTATCAGCCGAGGGAGGCGACGATACGCCATAAGAATGGATTCTTTTGCACGGTAATCCAGGAATTTAGCTATTACTGGTCTAGGTCGGCCCCCTGGTCTCTAATTATCCTGCCCCAGCCTGTGTGCTCTTTCCACCTGAATAGGATGAGACGTGACCTCAAGGCCTAAAGCCTTCGGGATAGTGACGGCCAGCATCTCCTCCTGTCCCTCAGATTTTAGTGACTCTGGCAGCCCTATGAATCTTAGGTTGTTTCGCCGATGCCTGTTTTCCAGGTCATCGACTTTTTTGGAGAGGATTTTGATGGTTTGTGCTTGTGTATCAATTAAATTTCTTGCTTCAATTTGTCGATCCTCCAGATCGCTAGAACGTTGCTCTAATTCGACTATTCTGGTGGAGTTGGCCTCAATTCTAGCTATAGAAGTATCGTATAATGTTTGCATATGTTCCAACTTCTTATCCATTAATGGTATAAGACAGTTAGACATCTCTCTGGCCATGATCGCTAATTGCTCTGGCGATAGAGGGAGTGGCTCTGCAGGTGCAGATGAAGGAGAAGGAGACTCATCAGAGTCACTCCTTGATGGCGAGGGTTGTGAAGTTTTGGCATTCCCTTGTCTGTGTCTTGCGGACTTGGCAGCTGCCGCGGTCTGTGCATTTTTCGGTGGCATTGCCTCTAAAAATCTATCCATGCCCCCTAGGGCTTTGGACAGAACAATAATGTTACAGTGTGCGGTATTAAGTAGATATAGGTTCTCCTATTGTATTTTATTTTATTTTATTTTTTTTTTCTTTCCTTTTTATATTAGTTCACCTCCCCCTCTTCTAAGATTCGATGCTTGTGGTCACCAACCAATCCCTATCACTCTTATCCCATCCTATGCGCTGTTTTGTATGGAGCTCCGACAACCTACTTTATACTATAACATCTCCCTGTACGGGGTGTAGGCATTTTTTTTTAAATCACATGTTCAGTAGAGTACAAATAACTGAAACAATTAAGAAGCCCGGGTTGTGTACAGATAACTGTGTTTGATAAATGAAAAAAAAACAAACAAAAAATAGTACTAAAGAAGGATAGAAAGTAATGAGAAAAATCCTAATGAGAATATCCCAATATACAATCTGGAGAAAATTTGTACTTTGTACTGTGAACACCGCCGGCACTCACAAATACTCAAAATGGCGACTGTGTGTTCAAGATCTTTCCCGCCACTATAAGAGTTCCAAGGTGAAGTCCACGTGAGGGCCCTGTAAGTATAGGGGTTTTGAATGTCCAGCTCAGCCCAGTCGTTAACAGCTTGTTAATTCAGTTTGGACAGTGAGATAGGGGGGATATAGTTTCTCCCTAGCGAGCTAAGGGACACCCCAGTACCTCTCCCGTGACCTCTGGAGCTGTGATCGGTGTAGTCAGGGTTCCTCACTAGGCGCTGCTGGGCTGTTTCCTCATCCTGGACTGCAAGTGCTGGTCTTTAAAGCAGGCTCTCAGGTGCCGACCCCTCCTTGCATCCAGTCTCCGCTGTCCGGACACCGACCTTCCGGACCTCCTTTCTCACTCCTTAGCCCTCTGATGCAGGTAATGGTGGCTGGGCTCCCCCAGGTGTGGTTTACTGCACCACGATTGCCAGCCTTAATGACTCTCCTCCTCCAGTCTCCTCATTGTGGGCTCTGTTCCACTCCACATCAACCAGGGACCGCTGGGCTTCCTGTTCTTCATGCAGCTGCAGCCCGGCTCCTGCCTTCCACTGCGCGGCCCTTTGCTCCGCCGACCGCAGCCCTCCAGGCGTCTTTCCCAGACCCGCTGGTCTGCCGCACCGCAAACAGGCCCCGCTTGGAGGAGTAAGTGCCAAGATCTTCCCACACGTGGCTCCCGGCCTCTCAGTACGGAGGCTGACTCCGGGACAATTTGTGGCTCCCCAGCGGCGCTTCTAGGTCCACGTGCTGCACCTCTGACCGGCCGAAGCTCTAACCCTATTCAGGCTTCCAACCCGCTGTTTTACATGCCTCTGTTGGTCCAGTTTGTAAGGTGCCGCCGGGAGCCTCTGTAAAACGCGGCCACCTTGGTGCGCCGCCTCACCGGAAGTTGTCTGTGCGATTCTTTATAACTGCGTCTCCATGCGTTCATTTAAATGCCTCCTCCCACCCACTTTTTTGTACATTTTTAAGTACGTATTTCTACGCTGCCCATCCGCACGTATGTACCCAAGTGCGATTCACATGTCCGTGCCTAAAGCACATACAAGCATATATTCAATGTAACTTACATAAATAAAGTTACTACGCATGCGCAGTTGATCCGATCCTAAAAAAAAAGCACGCAATTCCCTTAAAAAACGGATCTCTGGATACGGCCCATAATTTTTAAGGTAAGAGGGGGCATACCGGGTGTTAGGTCTGTAAAGTGGATTGGGGATTGTAAATGACACAAATGAATTGATTACGGTAGAACATGCGCTGACAGAGCTGCAGGATTATCTTAGATTTGGGATTCTACCAACCTAATCTACATAAAACACAATAAAAAACTCTAAAATATTCTAGCGCTCTGTTTCAAAAAAATCAATAAATATATGAATTAAAATATGAGTCTATACAATCAATCTTTTAAAATCCATATGTATATATCATAAAACAGTGCATGTGACAGCATGATCACTAATATAATATGTATCTAAACCTCCAAACAATCAATAAATAGATTTTTTTTAAAAGTCCAAATGTCAATTAGTTCAAAGTGCAGGCAGCTAAGGGAGAGATAATACTGAAAATAAAGAAATACATATATGGGTCTTGATGTCTTCTTAAACTCTCTTTCAACAGTCTTTTAAAAACAAGGAGATAAAAAGAAAATAGCCAATAGTGCAGTATGCTCTATAAAAATATTTATTAAATAAAATAACATACACTAAAAATAGATATAACTCAAAACAAAAATCAAAAGGAATAAAAAATGGGCAATACCATATGGGAAGTGACACAGTGAAGTCTGCAGTGTCAACTGGAGGGTGGCTCTTCCCAACGCGTTTCGAGCCAGTTGAACCACGGGGGGATTGTTATTGAGCTGTAATTTTGAATTCCTTTTATTTTATTTTTTTTTGTTTTTGCGCCCTGACATTGCATACTAGAAATAAGCTGTCAGTGTTATCTCCCCACCGGATTACGTTCTCTGTAAAGAAAATTATATTTTTAAAATACAGATAGCCGAAAGCTTGGGGAGTCTTAGGGTTAAGCTGCAGAGAGTCTTATGGTTTGGCTGCGGAAAAGGGAGGGTTAGGGTAATGGAAGGGGAGGGTTAGGGCGAGGATTAGGATAAGGGTTGGGGTTAGATAAATACTTTCCACTTGCTGCTGCGGATTCGTTCTTGGGATCTTTGATTGCTTATCCTTGGCGGGCAGGAGCATTTGACTACAGAGCCAATTCGAAAAACGCCTTTAAGAAAAGCACCATTCTGACCGTTGACCCATATCCCTCCCCAACACTACCATCCTAATAGAACTGACCAAGTGGTGGTTGAATTATTCTTAATTTCTGAATAATGTAATATTTGGGCCAGTGTATTAGTTGACCATTTTGTTAGAGTTTTGATCATTTAGGCCATGTCATACACTGCACAATAATCTCAATAAGCCATTAACTTCCTGATCAGCTGTAATTTTATGTAAAGTGTGGCCAGCTTTAGCCATGTGAAAAGTACATAAAATGAATAAGGGCATTAGGACTGTACAGAAATTAATAAGTGATTAGTAAATCATAGTAACAAAATGAATTGACCTATATTTAATTAAGTTATATTATTTAAAATAGCTATATAAAAATGGAAAAATATATGTATATCAGCTTTGGAACTTAGAAACTATTTCCCAGGAGTACAGATACAGGTTTCGCAGAATCTTTTCTCGGTGATGAAAAATGCTTCCATATAAATGAAACAATCATGTTTGAAATCACGAGGAAACTTCATACCCTTCTCTTGTTTGAATATGTAATAAAGCAGCTGAGACTGCAATTTACATAGTCCCCTTATGAAACTGTGCTTCAGCTGGAAAGCAGTCTGATTAGAGCTGTGATATTAAAGCTAGACAAGATGCAGTTGGCTCTCTCAATCTCGGAAGAAATAGGTCACACAAGAGTGTATTGTGGAGGAGAAAAATAGAGCATAGCAAATTAAAATGTACAGTATGGAGTATCAGAAACTGAGATGGAGGTGTATACAGTGGGGAGAACATTATGCATGTTTAAAGAAAGGTCAATCTAGGCTTCATATTTGATAAGACATATTATACTATATTAATGAGAATACAGTTTTATAAATAGGAACTGCGGAGCTTTATTGATAGACATTCTATATACCGGTAATATTAATTATAGTTTATAACACTGTTCTGGATCCAGTCTGATGCTGGATGGCTACTTACCTCGCTCGTATGCACGTACACAAACTCCCCACTATTTTAAGATTTCCGCACCATCCCCATGTAAAATCGGGGCAGTGGGCATGAAAATCTGAATTTTAAGGGCTGAAATCAGTATCCCTCTCTTTTCCCACAGAATGGTAGCGGTTCCTACTTCCTGCTGTGTTTCTACCCACTGTTGGAGGCAAGACCTAATGAGAACAAATTTTATGTGTTCCTATTAAAGCTAAAAGCTTTTGGAGGTAGCTGAATAACTAAATGCTTTCCAGTCCCATTGAGGAACAAAGAGACAGACATGGATGTGAAAAGAAGGCATTAGCAGACCTCTACTATCTTATTTGGTAACAACCTATAATTTTTTATTTTAGTTAAAAAAAACTTGCTAGGATCTTATTCAGTAATGTCAACAGTCAAAATGTCGACCGTTGAGTATTATTTTAGTATTGCATAAATACTACATATATATTACCACATTTCTGAAGTTTTTTTTACAAGCAACCTGCATTACATTACATTTACAGATGTTACAAACAAATACTAACACAGGGTCATATTTACACCTAAGAAGCTTCTGCTTCTTAGGTGCGGAGTTTTGTGAAATGACCTACTGCGCATGTGTAGTAGGTCATTTACGCATTCTATGTACCAGTTAGGTACGTAGATTGCCCCTGTGAGGTATTTAAAGACCGCATAAAGTAGGTTAGTTAGAAAGAGGCGGCGCAATGCCGCCCCGGGGAGTGTTTAGGTAGAAGTGGGAGGGATTTAGATTAGCCGGGGAGGGCGGGGGGAGGAGTGGAAGGAAACTATGCACGGTAAGATAAGGTAGCCCTATGGTATTCTTAAGTGCCATAAGGTACCTAAAATCGGGGAGGGGGCGGGTTAGGGGCAGGATGAGTGAGATAGATGCGGTTCTGTCTGCACCTAACTCACTCTTAGGTGTGAATACGGCCCAATACTCATCTGTCGTCATTTTGACTGTCAACGTTTTACACCTTAATTCAGAGTTTGCGAGCTGGGAACTGTCATATCCAAAATATATTGGGCTCTATTTACAAAGATCATTTTAGTGGGACAGGGCCAGTTTTCACTTCAAAACTGGCCCTATCGCATTAAAATGAAGTTAAGCATATTTACAAAACGCCGGAGTTTTACACTCCGCTCCCGGCGTTAAACTATCACACTGGCGTTAGGGGTAAGTATTCTGGCGATGTCCCCATATACCCCTCTTTGCCTCCCCCTAATAGCTGTCATTAGGGGGAGGAAAAGAGGGGCATGTATGAGGAGACCGTCGGAATACATAGAAATACTTTCAGGGTTAAAAAAAAAAGAAAAAAAAATCAATAAAAAACATTAAAAAAACATTGAAAATATAAATAAAGCTTTAAACTCACCTGTCCGGGCATCCCGTCGGGCTGCAGCTGTCTGGTCCCGGCATGAATGCACTGCACATGCGTAGTTTTTCTCATGTCAGGACTTGGAAAAGTGTCTAAAGAGAAGCACTGTGTAGTACTTCATTCATGAATCGCACGAAGGAGAAGCACAGCACCGACCCGCGGCTCATCGCGGGACCTCGGAGGAGGGGTGAGTATTAGTAAATCATGTGAAGGAAGCTGCCAGGCTCGCTGCGATGATATGCGAGCCTGATGCAGCTTCCTTCACAGGGAACGAGGAAGGTAAGTAAATAGAGCCCATATAGATGAATTTAAGGCTGGTATAGCTGTGAAAAAAGTAAGGGGAGATCTCATCTTATACCTTCCTGCAGCTACATGAAATTCTAGAAAAGTTTTGATTGTCTTAACTATTAAACAACATAGCAAATATACCTTCTTGGAATGCCTAATAGACAGAGTTCATGACTGTGAAGTAGTACCTGGATTCCTCTAATTGCTGTATTATGTGGTACAAATAATGGATTTTTATTGAGATCACTTTTTTTTTATTGAAGAAAGATTAGTTAAATTGTATAAAGATCAGTTTGAAGCATGTCTGTTGTGAGATATGGGCATCTAATTTTGTGGACGGATACAGAGATCTGCTCCTTATATTATTGGTTTCCTGATTAGCAGAGGTATAAGGATCTGCAATCATTAGACCACACTCTCTAGATGTTTGTGTACTCAGAACTTAACTACTTCTTCTCACTTGGACAAACTTCTGACAGCCATGGTTTACCTTAAGCTTTCTGGCCCAAATGCTTGGCATATCATTGAAGTCTGTACATAGGCGTATCTATAATGGGTGTAGGGTGTGCAATGCACACAGCCCCTCAGAACAGGGGGCCCTGTGGCACACACTCTGCACCAAAATCTAGGCCTTAAGGGATGGGGAGGGGGGCTCATGTACAAATCCTGCACAAGGGCCCCCTCACTTCTTAAAACGCCCCTGAGTCTGTATCAGCGCACATTGAAATAGAACACCTATACTATATGTTACGGCACCGCCGGAATTACCTGAACTGAGAACCGAGGTGGCCGTCTGGAGAGGTGGATGTCGGTGTAATGGTACCCCGGGTTTACCTCGACAGAGAACCGAGGTGGCCAGCAAGAGAGAGAGGAAGCCGGGTAGCTCACCAGTTTGTAGAGCCTGATGTTGGACCGAGTGTTCGCTAGAGCCCCTGATGGGGGGGATAGACTGGAGCTGATAGGAATCCATCAGGTTACGCCCCTTAGAGAATACCCGGAAGGGGAAAACGGGGCAGCAGGGAATGGATAAGATAGAGTGGGGTAACTAGCAAAAGTAGTACCAGAAGAGACTGGACTGTGACAAACCACAATAAACACAAAACAGAGACAACAGACTAGAGGGGGTTAACGGGACAAACAAGACTGACTAACAGACTGGGACTTACTCACACACACACACTCATGCGAACTACCCAGAGGGCTCCAAACACAGGCTCACAGGAGAAGGCAGGGAACAAATACAAAAGGAATAATAAGGTGGGAGAGGAGGACTTGGTACACAGAGGGTAACAGGCAAGGACCAGGGCTGGACAATGGAGGGCACTCAGGAATCACAAATAAGCAAACAGGAGCAAAGTACAAGGCAGGCACAGATACTGGAAAACAGAGTCTATAGCCGACAGGGGAGTGTTCCCAGGTAAGGCTATTTAAAGGACCTCCCACCAATCAGCAGCAAGCCCAGGCAAGGGAGGCTAATTATCAGACAGCTGAGGGAAACCAGACACTAGCATCAGAGGGAGAACTTCACACCCTGCTAGGATTCCTCCTGCAGAGTGTAACATTATACATTGTGGTAAGAAGGAATGCCCAACTGCAATCGTAACCCAGCACTTCTACGGACACTTGTTGGCGGTGTCATAGGACCAGATCCATGCTTTCCGTACGTGCAGGAGCCTGTCCGTCCAACAGAGAGAGGGGAGTGATCTCCCCCTTTCATTCCCCTCTCTCGCGCAGGCTTTATGGCAGCTTATGCTGCCATAATCTTGCATTAACTGAAGCATGCGGATCAGCGGTCCTCCACTTTAGCGGACGGAGAGGAAGCACAGCCCAGTTCTTCAGAAATGGCATTGTACGGTACTAACGTAACACTAGCATCTGGGGGCGCATGCACCCTCCAGTCAAATCAGGCCACTTACGTACTTTGCATGCGTAAGTGGCCTGACGTCTGTAAGTGCGGATCCAGCCCATTGTTCTTTAGTCATGGAATGGCTGCAATGTGTGTCAGTCAGGTAGATTAGATGCTTGCTTAATAAAAAGTGTCCATGAGTGCCCTGAATATGGCAGAAATATGTGCACAGAATGCAGGTGGTCTGATGTGGCAGCACCGGTACTGTCATAGAAGCAAGAAATTCAGTTCTTTCAATATATAATTCATGAAGATGCAGAAAATGTATTGTTTTGAAGTAATGGACTGAGGGCCTGAGCCAGAAAAAATAACGTCAGTAAATTTTCACATGCAGTATGAGCAAATTAGCGTAGAAATCATACTGCACATGCGTACAACTGCGATCACGCATTGAAACGCTAAACATTCAGTTCTTGTGTTCCGTACATTCAGCATTCTATATGTGGGGCGTGATGGAAATCCATACATTCGTTGGTACCCATTTTGGGCGGGGGAGGGAAGACTTTTACATTTTACAACATGGTCTGGGTTTGGCGCTTCCATACGACAAGGCATTCCACATGTAAAGAAAAAAAGAAAAGGTACAGTCCGTACGGGAGAGGGGAGCGCTATGGGGGAGCAGAATTACATAAAGCGTCAGTAAAGTGATCTGGATCAGGTCCTGGATTTGGATGCACCATAAGAAGTATGGATCTGGTTAAATGCTATCAAGAAAAAATATATAATACAATTCAATTTTTTAACAAAGATCATTTCTATAAGAGGATATATTAATTCTACAGCAGTTTACATGAATAGATGACAAATACCATAAACACTTTATATTGCAAAAGGATCATTTGGTTATCAGATGCCTAGTAAGTAAGATGTTTATGGATTTGTTTGAGCAAGAACATAAATGTAGGAATGAATATAAAGTATAAACTAGACTAACATAGATATTGCTATAAAACATGCATAAAATAAATGATAACTGATTGATAAACACAAATTTTTAGTATAGAATTAGCCTAAAAGTGTATCTGTCTCTACATATTTACTTCTTAAACATTTAAGTGATAAGAGACTGAAATGTTAGGTTCTGTAAAAGGAATTTTAATGTATTTTTGAAATAGAGTTATACATTTTAGGGTGATTAAATGCACTAAAAAATACAGAATGCTTGAAACATTTACATACAGTATATTATGTTATATACCTGTTAACCATTATTAAGTCTATTTTCTTTCCTGTTCCCCCCCTCCCCAGATATTTTACATAACTAAGCACTATTTAAGACATTGGTATTGGTGTAAATTTTTGATTTGGAAGAATGATGGAACTGAACATATACGTAAAACTGAAGAATCTGGAATATTAGTTTTCCAGCATTACTCATTTAGGACCTGATTCACATTTGTGAAAACCCTATGCAGATAATTGGAGAGATAAAAGCAATCGTAAGTGTGACTCTGGATTAGTACATAAATCTGACAGTTTGCACACAGACAGACAACAGTAGAACCCAACACAATCCTATAAATATTGCATTTTCCAGTATTTTCACTGTTACCTGAAGCTATTTTGTTTTAACTCAGAATGAAAATATGCAAAAAAAATTATAATGAATAAAATGGCTATTAAATAATATAAAATTTTAGTTATTTAAGTATTTAATGAAATAAACATGCTGTATCTGAGCTACCCCGGGTGCCAGCACCCTTACATACAATTCAGTACTCTGCATGCATCTCTATGCGCGTGGTATACTTAAGGTAGGGCCTGACCATGGAATTGAGTTCCTCATGCAGGAGTGGAGGGAAGTGCCCTGCTCCCCTGTGTGTGGAATTTTTGATTTAGTACTTAATTCTAGAATCAGGGCCTACATTTAAACGCCACTTCAAAAGTCTCATCAAGCTGGGGATTGTCGACTGTCCTCAGCATGCTCTGTGACTGGTGCCAATGTATAGCTGTAAGCTTGTTGTACATACGGTACTGGTAAGGTTTGGTTTAGGCTCATTTACAGGACATAACCTTTACTGTAGATTGTCTACATTAATCTTTCCCTCCCCCCTTCCTATCCACAGTGTGATGGTATGCAGAGATACGTTATGTCCCAATCTGGCATTTGTCCCATAAACTAATAAATAGAACTACCATATTTCCCCATGTATAAGACACACCTTTTTTTAAAAAAATAGGGTCTTTAAAAACAGGGTGTGTCTTATACAGGGGGTTACCATTTAACATCCGGCCGCAGTCTGACTCCAGACCAGCGCCACTGGTTTGGAGTCAGACTGCGGCTGGATGTTAAAATGATGTCTAGGCTGCAGCTTCCTCTCCTCCAAAGCTGAAATTAAGGTGCGTCTTATACAGGGGTGCATCTTGTACATGGGGAAATACGGTAATATTAATATTTGGTGATGTAGAAAAAGTCACTTTTCACAATTTTATAATAATAATTCTTTGGGGCAACTAAAGAAACTCAGCAATACTAATAACCAGCAGTAAGTTTTTAATTTACCACTGTTTCATGCAATAAGAGAGCATATGCCAATACATCAAGGTTTACCCAAGTGGAATGGTATTATGTATATATTGTATATAAGTTTTCATTGTGCACTCTATGGGGTCACATGATTAGGTATCCGTTGCCATCTCTCTGGGCAACTGGTGGGATTGAACTAATCAGCAATCTAGTTCAGTATCTCTGTGCAGAATAGCTGTAGCTGGTATCATTTGCAGGCAATGGTTCAATTAAAAAATTAAAAACAAAAACAAAAGACCTGACCTGACCTGCCCGGCCTCTAGCTAACACAGTGAGTAGCTCTGACTATTATGCCAGGACTTAATGTTCTACTTACAACCAAACACAACAACCGTAGAACTTACCAAGCTTTACTGTCTTCGAGGCCTCCTGTCTCAATGACCCCGATTGTGAGAGACACTGGAAGCTTACCCCTGCAACCTTTTTAAACACCTCTCACAGGTGCTGTAGCAATCAGCCTTCTTAAAGGCAGAATGGTGTAAAGATCTGGCATGGGTCTGGTTTATGGAGCTCACCCTCTCTCTCCTATCCACAGGAGCTTAAACCAATATAGCTATATTGTGAACTAAACCTCCTTTTTATTTATGTGCAGACACATAGTGTTATTTAATGTATGTTTGGAGCGCCGGACCTCTCTTGTTC
>WWET01003137.1:58511-73058 GCA_011038615.1 Limnodynastes dumerilii | reverse complement strand
CTATGTTTCCATAGTGCCGCCGGGCAACATCTGCCCGGCGCATGCGCATTACACTTACGGCCGCCGTAGTAGCGACGGCGGCCGTAGCTCTGGATCAGGCCCCCTGCCCCTGTATATTAATGTCATTGTAGATTTTGAAATTATTACAACTGTACATGCAGCAATGGAGGAAACAGATAGTTTGAGTATACATTTTGAAATGCTAGATTGAGCAAAGCTAGACACTAATTATGTCATGATAGTGTTATATATTTCACAGTTAAATAAAAACTGGACTTTGCCTGTTCTTACATTTACTCCTAAGAGCAATATTTAAGATCAATATACTTTTCCAGATTTATATTTCACAGCCATCTAATTTTAATTATAACTAGGTGAAACTGTAAATGCACTTTTTAATGGTAAGGGACAGCCTTTCAAAATTAATTAATGCCTTTGCATTAGTTCCGCAATGAGTGGGAGTTTTACACTACAGCAGATATTAATGTCTGTATGCTTCACCGAAATTTCTCCCATCACTGACAGAAAAAGTTTACAATTATATCTCTGGTTATTAATACTAAGTATTTCTTTTTACTTTTGTGTTATATTATTTAGTGATCCCTTTTATATTTGAATGATCCTTTCTTATTTAAATTGTATGTTTAAATTTTAGAATTATATGAAGATCTTGAAATTCTATTTTCCACTAATAAGATGAAGAATGTCACCAAGACATTGATGTTACAGATGTATTCCAGTGTACTGGTAACATAAGTTTCAAATTAAAACCTTTTATGCACATGCACATCCAGGGCCGTATTCAGACCTTTAATTTTGTTATGACATCTACGTTATTTTTAAGACCGTGTATACGCAATCTACGTTGCAAAAAGTAACGTAGATGTCGTGACAAATTTACTGCGCATGCGCAGTAGTTCATATCAGTAAACTCCGGCCACATATGCAATGCGGCCGGAGGTCTGAATACGGGCCACAATGTTTAATTTTAATACAATATGTGTTTACCTGGAAAACATACATGGATTCACATTTTTCTCTCAAACACTTAACAAGGGGTTTTTAACATCC
This sequence comes from Limnodynastes dumerilii, assembly GCA_011038615.1. Lineage (NCBI taxonomy): Eukaryota > Metazoa > Chordata > Amphibia > Anura > Limnodynastidae > Limnodynastes > Limnodynastes dumerilii. Next base: position 71,987 of record WWET01003137.1, on the reverse strand, counting down.
AAAAATTAGATTTTCCTATCTGATCATGCCAGTGTTATTGGACCGTATTCACACTTACGAATAAACTAATTACGCACGTTTTCATGAAAATACGCACCTAAGTGGCAAGGTAACTCCCATGACACTCCCCTTGTACTTTTGGACTTTAGCAGACTTCAGCCACCATAGGGCAACCTTAACTTTCCATGCGTATATTTGTACTTAAGTTGCTTAGGTACGTGCGTACATTCTTAACCACCCCCTTAATAGACCATTTAAATGCCTCCCCCATCCACTTTCACTTAACTTCCTACTTACAGAGGAATGCCACGCCCCTCCATACGTATCTTACTAAGCACGGATTTGAAGTCCGTGCCTGATACATTTCCGTGCCGAAATCCCACATAGCTTTTGCGTAAAAAAAAAGACTAAGTATGCGTAGTTTCTTTCTTAAGTGTGAATACAGTCCATTGTGTGCAAGTGCATATATCCATTCTAATCATTCAGAAACCTGTATACTGGGAGGGAAAGGGAAAGGGAAACCGCACCGACACTTGTGTGTAATAATATTTATAAACCCAAGGGAATGACCTAACCCTAACCCTCCCTCCCCTGCAGCCTGACCCTAACCCTGCAGAAAGACTTTACTCACCTGTCCCCTCGGTCCGACGAGCAGTGATCTGTTCTTTCCGAAAGTGAATGGGTGAGTATGCCGAACGGTATACTCACCCATTAATAAAAAAACATTTTCTAAAAGTGTAAGCTTTGGAAAAAGGGACATTCGAAAAGTAACTTTCGAATATCCCTTCTTCGGAAGCCACACTTTCTAACCGAAGAAGACGGACAGGGACTATGATAGACCAAAAGGACAAGGGCTTGCAGCACATGTTTACTCAGTGACTCCCCCGGAGGGAGAAACCATGCAGGCACATGGGAAAGAAGAGAGCAGGAACAGATGGGGAGAACACATGGGAGCGCAAGAGGGAGACACTTGGAGAACTAGGCAATGGGTCAGGAATGATGTGGGCACTCAAAGTTCACAAAATGGCACACGGCAGAAGCACAAGGTACTAGGTAAATAGCACAGGAGCAGGTCACAGGCTGGAAAACCAGACGCTATAACCGGCAGTGTTAAACTGACACTGCCATTCTATATATAGGATCTGCTGCCCAGTGACTGGGCAGCAGTGACCAGTCCACCACTTCTAATTGGCTGTCCTTGAATGTGAGGATGCTGATCAGAGTCCGTAACAGAAGCCACCTGGATGGCTGCGGCAGTGTTCAGAGCCCAGACTACATGTGCCATCACTAGTTAGTGACGGCACACAGCAGGGGACCGGAGGGAGCAGGTAAGCAGGTTACATGCCAGACCACGTAGTGCGGCAGCATGTAACAGCAAGTGAAGATTTTATACCTGACACTCCACCAGTCATTATGAAGCATAAGTTACGGGTACCAAGGTCCTCTTCTATTTCTTCTGAGGGTTTGCAATTTGTGTGATACACTAATTTAAGGAGCCTGTCTCAGGTTGCCATTCAAGGTCCATCCTCTGTTGCTCAGGCTCAATTGTTCTTTCATCCCTCCAACTTTCAGCCGGGTGCTTGGCCCTTGTCTAACTTAATAGGTCTGGTTCCTGGGGTTGGGTCTCTCATATTTTAGTTTGGCTTTATGTTTTATCCTGCTACTCAGACGGGGGAAGGGGGTTTGTCCAAAATGGCTGGGTTTATTCCTTTAGGTAATGTTATTCCCCCTGTGTCACAGCCTTCGGCTAGCTGGGTTGAGGGCAAGGGTTTCCGAGGTGGAAAAAGGTGTAGGAGTATTTCTGCTACATCTGCTGTGGGCTCTAATGTTTCTTTTATTGCAGAGTCTGCCCCTGTTTTGGAATAATGTGAGAAGAGCATGTCAGCTGGATTATCTGGCCAGTGAGCAGGCCTGGCTAAAGTGATTCCTGATTCCTGATCCCCTAGCGGCCGACAATTCAGTTAGCAACAGGGAACCAGATGAAGTTTCTGCTTTAGGGAAGTAAGAGAGTGTTTGTTCATCCAAAGAAAGAGTTGGTTTGGGCATTGATTCATTGGTGTCTAAAATTAAGCAGGGGAAGGGCAAGGAGACAGGTTCAGTCCCCACGGCAAGGCATGTGTTAAAAAGTCCCCGCCGGTGGAATATATTGGTATTGCGGGGCATTTGTATTAAATTCATGAATTGTATGTAAATGCACAATCCAGAATGTGGAAGGTGTATGCAATTTCTGAAAAATTATGGGATATGGATGTGTATATCTAACGCCAAAGTAGGGGCTTAGAACTACCCCTTTTGGAAATCTACCCCTTAGTTGTACTTTCATACCCTACTCGCCACTAGAGGCAATTGTTTCTCTATTAAAAACACAAGATGCACTAGAGGGCAGCATGCAGATACTGCCATGTGTGTACTCATTGCAACGACTCTCATTTAGTAAAAGAGAATAGTGGCAGATCTTTACCCATTAATAAACCAGGGCTGGGAGCTAGAGCTCCTCCCCATAGTGGTCTACCTTTTGAAAATGTTGTTATTTAATGTCAATATGGCTGGTGGTTTATCCCAATCAGGACAATGCACAATTGTTGCATCAAGGTTTTTCAGTTGGTTTTCGTTTACCTGTTAAGGTTCAATTGTTACAGGCAGCTGGCGGAACCTTAAATACGCACGGCAGATGCTGGAATTTGTGTCAAGTAAAGTGATGGAAGAGGTTAAATTAGGAAAAATGTTTGCCTTTTGCGGAACCTCTAAGACTGTTCAGTGGTGGAAGATTTAAGGTGGCCCATCGATCTTTCCCTGATGTGCCAATTTGGTTCAATTCATTCTGCAAGCAACATTTAATAATTTAATAATTTGGAAGCAAGGCTCTTTAGTCCAGTAGCATACTTGGCTAGCGAACACCCAGGCATTTGCAACTGGTTATCACATTTAGATGGTTCCTCTTTGATCAGGTTTCAATTTACTTGTGTGTTAAAAAGCTCTCTGTGGTGAGTAGTCATGGATCCCTCACAGTTTGGCCTGCACTCATGTAGAATCGGGGCTGCTACTTCGGCCACACTTATGAGGCAGTTATAACTCTGGGGTGGTGAAAGTCAGGAACATTTAGTAAATATATTAGAGTAAATAAGTTAGAGGGCATTCAGAATTAGAGTTAAGAACAGTTAAGGTTGTTTTTCATAGTTGTTTATGGTATTTAGGTGGTCGGTTTGCCTTAGGGTAAGTAAGTAACATGTTTTAGGTAGAAGTACTGAAGTCATGTGATCCAGGTTTCTATCGCCTACCTTCTGGGGGTACAGTGGAATTTTCTTCGCGTTTCAACACTGACTGTGTCTTTCTCAATGAGCCTTGAGAAAGACACAGTCAGTGTTGAAACGCGTAGGACGGTTGTGGGTAGCGGCTGTTTTGACCTCCAAATACGTTACATAGAAGGAAGGATGAGCTTGTATACTGGTGCGTTACCGAGCACTTCTGGGCCCAAGTAAGTGCGGTGGCTGCATATAACTATATCGGATACTGAAGCCCCTACCAGCCTATGATTACTTCATAAGAGGTTTTATTGGATGTATTTTTTTATTGGTGAATGAAAAATCGTGTGTGCTTTTATCGATAGAATAAAATAAGGATACAGAGAGAGCTGAAGTGGTTTATTTATTGAGGGTATTGTTTCAAGAGGGGAAGGAGGTGAGTGAATTGGGGAGGAGTCTGGGGAACGGGACCCCAGTGAAGATAAGGCTGCACTAGGGCACCTGTGTTTGTTCTTTCCCTGCATGTTTTTCCTGGGCTCGGCCGACCGGCGAGACGAGGTGACCAGAGAGGAGGAAGACCAGGAACCCCTAGAGAAGTCCAGAGGACTGCTTTTGCCTGAAAAAAGAAAAAATCCTGTGAGTAGGATACCTACCATTATTGGATTAAGATATATGTGAAGTTGATTGCCTTACATTTGGAAGAATCCAGGCAAGAAAAGGAATTGTACATACTGCTCCCCCCCCCCCTCTGTGCTCTTAGTGGTGTAAAGGAATATATCTTGTGGTTATTTATACGTACTTCACCATATAGAAATTTTGTCTTCCTCCCCACTTATGTATATTGAATACACAGGACTAAGAATAAGGAGGAACGGATAGAAGACACCTACAGAAAGAGAACCTTGGGACTATATGAAGGAATAAGAACTTTTTGAAATATCGGAAGGTCTGTGTTTATTTACAGTATTTGCATTGTGTTATTTAGCGCTATTGACTACGGTGATTACTTGTTATTGCGTATATTCCTCTCTGGTTCCCCCTACCTTTAGTGGTAGGGTTAGAAATAGGGAGTGAGAAATAGGGGTGAGGAGGGTCTATTGCGGCTTGGTTGGAGCGCAGGAAGGTATATTGCTTACTGATTATATAGTTAAAGTACATTAGGGTCCCTTGCTGTGGCAGTAGAGGCGAAAATGTCAACTTATATTTGGCACAGGCGGAACTTTGGGAGTGAATTTATGCTGGATGTAAGGGCAAGCTTTCCTACTGAAGTTAGGTCACTTGCTCATTGGCTGGGCCTGATCTGCCTCCTCCAGGTGAGCTGTGCACATTGAAGGTTGAATGCCCTGGGGGTTTGGGTTATGGGGGGTTTTGGGGACGCCTCTTGACTATGGAGATTTGTCTTTTGAAAATCCTGGCTGGACACACCAACCTTCTGTTTGTGCCATCTGTCTCTACCCAAAATTATAGCTCAATCAATTCCACTTCAATTACAATTTGTTTTGATAAATCTACATCAGTTGTCTGAGTCTTTATTTTGACGGGAATGTAGGGGAAAGGTGTTCAGTCTTGATCGCTTATTATGTTTTCTGTACAAATAACTGGGAAAGCATCTATGTGACACCATCTTCAAAGTTGTGATTTTGCTGGAGAGTGCCCACTATCCCTTCATAATTAACTCCCATAGTTACCTGGAGCATAATATTAGATAGTTCCATTTAAAAAAAATCAGTTAAGATCTCTATGGACGTGCATACCTACTCTTCAAAATATTTTCAATTGCTAAACCCAATATGGACCTAGGTTTGTCCATATAATGTATAAACTTGTTCAATAAGGATTACTTTCCAGTTACTTGGAGACTGATGATAACTAAATCATAAATCAAATGGTACTGACAAACACACTTCTAACTTCACAGAGACCCAGAGGGTCAAAAGATGCTGCTCCACTGGAAGGGTTTAATATTTAATAATATTGGTAAATATAGTAATTGTAAAGAAATTAACTCCATTAATTTTGTCTTTTAATGTGTGAACTTTTGGGAAAATTAGCACTGAAATGACCCACCAGGGTACCTGGTAGATCTCTGTTGGATCCCAGAGCCTGGATGCTCTGCTCCATTCCAATTGGCCCTCATGTTTTGTCTGTTTGCTTCTACAGGACTATCAACATCAATAACATTTATTTGCAGCCTCTTCCAGTAAAATTGGAATACCTTACAGCTCACAATATTGTTTTTGCTAGTGTCGGTATCGGAAGGCATCAGCGGCTAAACTAAGCAACAGAGCAACAGCACAAACTCATGACAGTTTAAAAGAATATAGCACATCTATTATAGAGTGTGGCACAGCAGGGGAAGGCAGGGTGGAAGTTTAATAAACTATATGACCCTATAGAATGTTTTGATTGATTTAGAAAAAAAAAGACAAGCAGAAAAAGTGGAAGTAAATATAGTAAGTTAGTGGAGGCAAAGAAAAGACCAATCCAGTGAATAAAAAAAAACCTGACAGGTGTGAAATCTTCTCCTCTTACTCTAAATATGTTGTTATTGCCCCCAACATAAAAAAAAAATAATTGTCCTAAATTGACCATGAAGCAGTAACTCCATATATGTTTTTCAAACAATTTTCCACTATGTATTTTTTAGAAACCCATATCTTGGTACTTTACTGTAATGCCAGTGCTGCCATGGATATTGGACCTAAATCTACTGCAAGCATCGGCGTCATGGCTTCAGTGATTTGCAACAAGTTGTCAGCTGTCATACTTGGTTCTATAGCAAAGGCTTGTTCTACAGACAATTGTCATATGAAATGGCTAGTCTTCTTAGTCCCCATCTGTAATGAAGATGCAGCAGCAGCCATTTCACTCATGGATTCCTCAAGGGAGTCAGCTGCGCTTATTTCTGCGACAAATTGTTGCTTTTACTTCTGCTTATCCTCCCATTTAAAGAGGGTTTAGAAATCGTGGAAGGATGTTTTTTTAGGATCACAGTGTCTGAATCAGAAATGTCTGACTCACACAGCATTCATGGACAACTGTTCATAAAACTGAGGCATTTGTGAACACACAATTTAATCTTGTGATTTAGGGCCTGATCCAGACCTACACCCGCCATCGCTAGGATGGCGGGCGTAAGCGTAAGATTGGCTGAAAAACCGATCTGCGCATGCGCCAGGCAGATGTTGCCCGGCGTAGCTACGGCAACGCCCGATCCAACGTCCGTAGGAACAGCGTAGGGACGCTGGAGGGGGCGTCCCCCTAGCGTCCCTACGTCAAGGTTAGTGTAGGTGGGCGGGGGGAGGTAATATAATGAGGGAGGGAGGGCTTAGCGGTAGTACGCTCGTGTGCAAGCGTATTACCCATTGCTTATGCCGGCTGAAGTTAGGGTAGCCTTCAGCTGGCGTAAACAATGGGAAATACACCCGCACAAGTGGAGTGTCGGGGAGAGTGGACGCCGATACACTGTGCTTTAGTAAGCACAGCACATTGGCGTAGGTCTGGATCAGACCTTTAGTGTTTCTTCTGCTTTAGAGCTACAGGACGACAAGGTGCAGAAGATACATACCTGTGTATGGCAATGGGTAAGCACTGGGGATTCTAGTGTGTATAACATCACTAGCAGGACCAGTGCTAACAAATAAAGCCTATGGTCTTAGCCTTTCTTTGCCACTGTGTGTAGTATATGGTATGTTGGCAATATGCCATTTGTTTACACAAAATTTGCCACTCATACTCTGTGCTAAGGTTTAATGAGGGGTAGATACAATGGGCTTGATCCAGACATAAGGTTGTTTTAAGTACGCAAGTGTACCTGAGTTACGCGCTACTAAGTTTAATGCACTCCCCTCGCATGTACTTAACTTAGCTAACTTATGTATTTAGAACCCTACCTTAACTTTTCCTTGCATCTATCGCCTTGTCGTAACCCAGCCCATACTGTACAATTTAAAACCCTCACTTCTCCCACAATGCGTATTTTTGGCTTGCGTAGGGATGTTAAGCCCTATTGCATGGTGTTACGTACAAGTTATGTACGATCAGAGTTAAGATACGTAACATCAGCTGTGCGCATGCACAGTGTGTTCCCACAGTTAGATTTACACATGCCATGTGCATAACTTGGCTGTCATTATTAAGTCTGGATCAGGTCCAATGTTTTTGTTTTTAGAGTTACCTTTCTTAATGAATTATTTTTATTAAATCATGTTGAAGAAGCAATATATCAGTTCCAGCGCTAGTACTGGGTTGCTCCTGTTCTGTAGACTGTAAAGTAAAGTAAAAGCAATATGTGACCATTTTCCCAGTGCACCACTATACATACATACAGTGCATCCGGAAAGTATTCACAGCGCTTCACTTTTCCCACATTTTGTTATGTTACAGCCTTATTCCACAATGGAATAAATTCATTTTTTCCCTCAAAATTCTACACACAATACCCCATAATGACAATGTGAAAAAGTTATTTGGAGATTTTTACTTTTTAGAAATCAAAAAAACAAGAAATCACATGTAGATAAGTATTCACAGCCTTTGCTCAATACTTTGTTGATGCACCTTTGGCAGCAATTACAGCCTCAAGTCTTTTGGAATATTATGCCACAAGCTTGGCACACCTATCTTTATTCGCCCATTCCTCTTTTCAGCACCTCTCAAGCTCCATCAGGTTGGATGGGAAGCATCAGTGCACAGCCATTTTCAGATCTCTCCAGAGATGTTCAATGGGATTCAAGTCTGGGCTCTGGCTGGGCCACTCAAGGACATTCACAGAGTTGTCCTGAAGCCACTCCTTTGATATCCCAGTCTGAGGTCAAGAGCGCTCTGGAGCAGGTTTTCATCCAGGATGTCTCTGTACATTGCTGCATTCATCTTTCCCTCTATCCCTACTAGCCTCTCAATTCATGCCACTGAAAAACATCCCCACAGCATGATGCATTGTAGGGATAGTATTGGCCTGGTGATGAGGGGTGTCTGGTTTCCTCCAAACATAATGCCTGGCATTCACGCCCAAGAGTTCAATCTTTGTCTCATCAGACCAGAGAATTTTGTTTCTCATGGTCTGAGAGTTCTTCAGGTGCATTTTGGCAAACTCCAGGCAGGCTGCCATGCGCTTTTTACTAAGGAGTGGCTTCTGTCTGGCCACTCTACCATACAGTCCTGATTTGTCAATTGCTGCAGAGATGGTAGTCCTTCTGGAAGGTTCTGCTCTCTCCACAGAGGAATGCTGTAGCTCTGACAGAGTTACCACCGGGTACTTGATCACCTCCCTAACTAGGGCTCTTCTCCCCCAAACGCTCAGTTTAGACGGCCAGCCAGCTCTAGGAAGAGTCCTGGTTGTTCCGAACTTCTTCCATTTACAGATGATGGAGGCCACTGTGCTCATTGGGACCTTCAAACAGCAGATATTTTGCTGTACCCTTCCCCAGATTTCTGCCTTTAGACAATCCTGTCTCGGAGGTCTACAGACAATTCCTTTTACTTCATGCTTGGTTTGTGCTCTGACATGCACTGTCAAGCAAGGGACCTTATATAGACAGGTGTGTGTCTTTCCAAATCATGTCCAATCAACAGAATTTACCACAGGTGGAATCCGATCAAGCGGTAGGAACATCTCAAAGATGATCAGTAGAAACAGGATGAACCTGAGCTCAGTTTACATTCCCAGCAGGGAGACTGCAGTACTTTTAAGAACCTGTTAATCCGTTTTGAATATGAATGCAGTTTTTAGTGGTTTTGGTAAACTCTTATATACATATAGAGATGTACGTATTATAAAGCACGTCAAAATAAATGCAGTTAGATTTGGAAGGGCAATTTTTTTAAAGGCAAAACCTACAATCAGTCAATTTAAATATAGTCTTAAACATTCATGGAAATGAAAGAGTTTATATCTTTATAATACATTTACCCCATAGTTTATCTTGGTATACAAAAACCAATAATACCAATAATAAATGTTCTAAAAGTTCACAGACTTCATTGCTGTAACTAATGCTTATGTCGTAATGTACCACAATAGATAATGATATTAAGGGATCGCAGTGGTAACCATCTAAATAAATCTCAAGCTCAAATATGCAAAATCAAGTAATATAAAACTTAATTTATATAATGCTAATAAAACACAAGTTGTTTCTTCTAATGGACTTGCTAACTACAAAGGTCAGAAATAATAGGATAATAATAATAATAATAATAATAATAATAATAATAATTATTATTATTATTATTATTATTATTATTATTATTAAAAAAAACAGTGTAAAGATGCCAGTATGGGACTGATTGTTCTGGGGATAATTTATTTTAGTGTCACATTTCCTGATAATCAGCTTCACCTGCTGTAGCTCAATGTTCTCTGAGCTTTGTAAGTTTCTTTTCTACCATATGGCCTCTAAAAGAAGGTCTGGACAGTGATCTGGGTATTATTCTGTAACAATAGAGGCAGTTGTGTCAGAGAGTCAAATGAATGAGGCACACTTGTCCATGCACACATGCCTAAAGCTGTGTCATAAAACACAAGTCCCAGTAAGCTATGGGAAAAAAAAAAGTACTTTCATTAACATTTTTTGTAAAAGACTATAAACGTCTCTAGAATACTATTATTTTATTTACTATTTTTGATATTTGCATTAAAATGGCACTGCATTAGAAGCAAAGCAGAATAATGGAACTAAAGCAGGGTAAACACTGTGTATTTTTCTTCTGATCGTGCAGATCACATGATCAAACAATAATTTTGCCATACATCTTACCAGTGGGTTCTGTCCCACGATACTACAAATCACCTGAAACAGCATCTAATCATTTAATTTGATTTTTGGAAGCTCCTAATTTTTCATATCAGCGATGTCAGATGTACTGAGTGATCCAGAATCGTTTCAGTATTAATAATTTGTCCGACCTTTTATGTTCGCACACATTTTTTTGTCGTACGGAATTTACTTACGCATCATTCCAATTACGCTTCGTAACTCCATGGTCTACACATGCGCACTAAATAGAAATCACCCCACTTACGTATTTTGCGTGCGTAAATTACCAGACGTTCTTAATTCTGAATACGGTCCATTATCTGTAAAATTATTAGATTTCACAATAATAATAAAAACATATCTAAGTATGTAAATATTTATAGTGTCCCTTAGATACTCAGATGCTGACATTTAGAATAATCCTAAGCATCCTACTGGCGGTTTTATTTCAGGCTATTAATGATAGCGTTAGTAACAGACATTTAGGATATTTATATGTCCATACTGGCTAAAGGCACTTCCTCACTACACTCTTTAAGCTAATTATGCATGAAAAATGTTGAACTGTAAAATAACAAACCAGCAATGTGTATCTAGAAAAGGAGAATAAAAAAAAAACTATATTAAATCCGTGATATTATATTATTTTATATGTTTATATCTACCGGAGATGTACTGAGAATCATAATGAGCCATATACTCTTTTTTTTTAATTTGTGTTTGTTTTTTTTATCATTTTATTGACTCATAAATAAGTTATTTGGAGCATTTTGTATGTCCTTTTCTCTTGAATTTACCCTCCAAACAGTCCTAAAGAAATTTTAAATACCTAAGTGGTATCATAAAAACTGCAAATTTCAAATTTTCTTTTTTTTGTGGGGTTATTTTGTTATTTTTTTTACACCCGTTTTCAAAAATTGTTCCTTATTTATAATGTTAGGAATAGGTTTCTAATAAAGTTTAAAATCACTATGCTCCACTGTTAATACTAATCTGCAGGACAGTTGTGTATGCCAATTTACCTATGGTGGCAAAGGTTTTGTAATTTAAACTACTTCTTGATGTGCCACTATACCACCCTGTATGGTCAATCAGTTTCTGTCTTTACCCTCTCCCTGAGTATATTCCAAGTAACCACTCATTTTTAGCTTGGTTAGTATCTAAACCACAACAGCTAAGTCTAACCTATCTTACAGGACTGGGCTGGCTTTCCAGAACTTTGCTGGCTTTCTAAAGCTGGGTATACACCTATTCAATTATTGGGCCAATCCTACAATTTATAATGATTTGGTCTAATTTTGCAAGTGGGTGTACACTCCCTTGATCATGATTTGTTGTGCTAAAACAGGTTGTATCTATTGATTTGGTTTTATAGCCTTCCTAAAAATCCCAGTCAGCAATGGATCAAGTCAGAAAAATGTGGGTAATGTGTATAAAAGTACAACCATCTGTCCAACTTTTATGGCAGTCTTTTGTGCAGCATAGGCAGATATTTGTACAACATGTAGGAATCACAGTTTTTTCAGCAGATGGTTAGATGTTTTTCTCAGAATTAATGATTAATTGGTATATTTTAGTACATGGGAATTGGCATGCTCATCAGGACTTCCAAAAATGAAAGAGCCTGTTAGGAAACCACTCACTGAGTCGCGTAGTCTAACTGGGGCCTGGTATACACTAGAGCCTTTGATGGTAAGGTTAGGCTTGGCTGCAGAATACCCAGCAGGTCGCGGCTCCCGGCGGTGGCTCCTATGTGTGAGAGTAAGAGGACCAGACAAGAAAAAGAACCCCGTGAACACACAAGACGAATACCACAACAGACAGTGGACGGACAAACGGAGGGCAAACACTTACTGATCCACAACAACACTCCCGCACACAGAATACAATGGGGCAAAGGAAAGCAGGGAACATTGGACTAATAACAGAAGGGAGGAATAATCACAAGCAGCAAGGCAAGGAAGGCAGGTAGGACTGGGAATACAGAGGAGAACAAGAGGTAAATTGAGAAAAAGGGAACTAAAAAATCAACTGACTAGTACTGCAAGGAACAGAACTGAGACAGCAATGGGGCAGGGTAGCAAACACTACCCCTGCCGGACTATTTACAAGGAGGCTGGCCAATCAGAATGAGCCACCAGACCATCTCCCATCGCACATTGGACAGTGGGGTAGATCCAGACCCCTGCATGCTTTAAGTGCGTGCAGGGATCCGTAGTTACATAGCCATAACAGGGAGTGCATGCTCCCTGCACTCCCCGCTTTTGATCCCGTACTTTCAGCCAGCGTAACAGTGTGAAATTATGCCAGCCACAGGAGCGTAACTGCCCAAACTCGCCCTCCCACCCTTATTTCCTTACCTCCCCCTGCCTTCCTTCCGTAACTGTTGCATAGTTATGGCGAGGAACGCCCCCTCAACCATAACTACAAAACAGTTAGGGGCCCCCGATCCTAAGGAATGGGTTTCCCTAACTACGCCGGGCAACTTCTGCCTGGCGCATGCACAGATCAGCAAAACTGACGATCTTACGCATATGGCCGCCGTAACCACGGAGGCGGTCGTAGTTCAGGACCAGCCCCTTTGTGTCCAGAACGATGAATGTAATGATGGATAGAAACCACAGAATACCCGTACTGATTAAATTACTGCAGGGAAAATTAAATGTCAGTTCCACCTATATGCTATTACAGGTGATCTTATACACTTTTATGAGTCTTGTTTTACTGTTCAAACAGTGTTTTAAAACCAGCCAAGCCTATGGAATTGCTTTCAGATTGCTCTCTGCCTTTTAATATCACCAGCACAATAATATGTGAAGTATTGGCTCATATTTTGATCATAACAGCAACTTGCAATTTAACTTCAAGGACTGTGATTTTTTATTTTGTGTGTGTGCTGTAGTTACAGATGCATCTATGCTTCAAACAAAATGAAATACAGGTAAAATAATGTGTACATAAGGGGATAAAACAGCCTTCTAAATAATATTGTTTAAAACACAATAGTCAAGATAAAATTAGTGATTACTTATTAGCTAAGTAGAATTTTGTTAAATGCCGTGTGCTACTATTCACAATGTTCTAAGTAGAAATCCATTACTATAACCATGGTGTTAAACATACACCATTTTAAGTTTGCCTGTCTTTAAGCACACTTATCCCCTATTTGCGTTGCTCTTGTTTGTTATTAATACTGTGCACTACTGCACAGAGGCATTGATATTGCTATCCTGAATCAGAATCCTGAACACATTTGCTGGACTTGCTACTTAGGGCCGTATGCAGAGATCCGTTATTGAGTGAAGTTCTGTGCGTATTTTTAGGATCGCATCAACTGCGCATAAGTAGTAACTTTATGTACGTAGTTTACATTGACTATACGCACGGAAGTACCTAATGGACGTACATGTGAATCGCACTTGGGGACATACGCACGGAAATCAGACGTACAGAAAAATTTACATAAAACTGGGTGG
>WWET01003137.1:1614-12018 GCA_011038615.1 Limnodynastes dumerilii | reverse complement strand
TTTCATAGAAGGAAAAGTGATGGGAGCAAAATCCTTTCTTCCCTGGGAGCCCAGCTGCCATAGCATCAGCGCGTGTGACCACCTCAATAAACTGTGTGTGACGGTGGGTAGAGATACCCTGCTATTTAGATCTGTCTTTGATCAAGGTGCCACTGCATTGTGATGGATCAAAATGTAGATGGGCTGTGTGAAAGATACTATTTATTTGTCCTAATCTGGATGCTTAGCGCCATTTCTTTGGATTGCATCTAAACATTGGGCTTCTGATTTGACAAATACTCTATGAGCATGAATTATAATTTTATAAACCAGATTACCCATTGTATCCTTTTGAATTTTACTGTTTTAGGGCCTCATTTACAAAAAACAATTTGTTAAAAATCGCCATAAATCGCGTGATTTGACCCTCTAAGCTCACATTGCGGTATTCACAAAGGGTCAAATCGCATGATTTATGTGTTTAAAAAAATCGCCATGGCAAACATCGCTGGACAGAAATCGTCCAGATGTTTGCCATTCAAAACATAGGAAAAAAAATTGTTCTATTCACTAAAGGCGATTTGAAGAAATCGCCTTTAGTGAGACATGAAATCACACAAAAAAAAAAAATCACAGCCAGAGAGGTGTGATTTTACTGTGATCTCCCATCCCTGACCATGAAAAACACATGTCAATATACTTGACATGTGTTTTTGTGTGTGAAAAAAGCAAGTGCTGCATGGCAGCTTACTAGTGACAGTGAAGACACCATTATTGCTTTTAAACAATCCCGAACCATTCAGTTTATCATGGATAAACTGGATAATTTGGAAAATGATTCCATACAAAACAATATACACTTAGTGGGAATACCTGACAGTGTCTATGGTTCAGACCTTTATGATTTAATAAGCGTTGAATTAATTACAACTCTCCAAATCCCAAGTGCCCCTGGTAACTTTATTATTGAAAGGGCGCATAGAATTGGCTCTAAGAGGGAAATTACAACTAGATTCTAGAGACAGGTGATTGCAAGATTTTTGAATTATAAGGACAAGGAAAATGTCTTGGCTGCTTATAACAAAGCAAAATACATAACCCTTCATAGTTTTAAGATACTCATTTTTGTTGATAATTTTAGTATGGATAGATTAGGTTAATTTGTGAGTGAGAGTAAGTCGATGTCTTGCTGATCGTAATATAATTGATCCTTGGCTACTTACAAACCCAGGTGGAAAAGAATGCACTTATTTTGCAAATGTACATAAAACGTACATAAAACAAGAATAGATTACACTGATAACAGCAACTCTTTATCAGCAGATTGAACATGCACAAATTAGGACTATTACGATTTTAGATCATGCTCCCCATTAGACCTCCCCAAAATGTCTAGCATCTGGGCCTCCTCACTAGACATTGCTCCTGGTAGTAGTTACCAAAACGCGATTTTACGCCCACAAGCCCACAAGCGTTGTTCTGGATCTGGCCCAGAGTGAGGGCGTTTGAATCTTATTATGCTGCTCTTTATGGGCCGGATCCAGAACTACGGCCGTCTTCCACAGACAGCCGTAATTCAATGAACATTAGCTACTGCGCATGCGTAGTAGCTTTAGTACATTATCTGCGTATTGTTTTGATACGTAGATTGCTTATATGCGGTCTAAAACACCGCATATACGCAATCTACGTATCGAAACGATACGCAGATTACGTACAAATGCTACTACGCATGCTCAGTAGCTATTGTTCATTGAATTACGGCCGTCTGTGGAAGACGGCCGTAGTTCTGGATCTGGGCCTATGACACAACAGTTCCTAATTTATCTCTTTCAAATTCCTTAACTCCTCTTTGCAGAGAAATATCCTTAATGATATTATTACCATACAGGTATACTCAGCTATTAAATTCTTACATATACACAAAACTCCAGGCCCAGATGGTTTCATTGGTATATATTATAAAATACTATTGGATGATATAGCCCAGTGGTGGCGAACATATGGCACGTGTGCCAGAGGAGACACTCAGAGCCCTCTCTGTAGGCACACGCGCCTAAGGTCCGGGTGGTAAGCAGAGATGCAGTGCCGGTGGGGATGCGGTGCACAGGCACTCACACTCCCGCTCCCGACTCTGCATCGGTCTGCTTTAATGAACGCAGTGTCATTCACTTGAAGTCCCGCCGTGGAGGAGAGCAAAAGACTGAAGGAGGGAGGACTGCAAAAGGCAAGTAACATATAGTCTAAAAAGAAATACTGGGACTTGGAAGGACATGATGTGGAACTGGGGGGGAGGTGAAGAGACCCGATTGGGAATACTGGGGTGCTGGAGACAGATGTTGGGGGGCTGGAGAGACATTATTGGTAATACTGAGGACTGGAGACATGAAGGGGATACTGGGAGGATTGGAGATACTTGATGGAGGACACTGGGTTGCTGGAGACATGACATGATGGGGGATACTGAGGGAATGGAGATACATGATAGGGATACTGGGGGAACTGGAGACACATGATGGGGATACTATGGGGCTGGACACTTGATGTGGAATACAGAGGGACTGAAGACATGATGAGGGGATACTGGGGGTCTGGAGATATGATGGGGATACTGGGGGGACTGGACACTTGATGGAGGATACTAAGGGGCTGGAGACATGATGGAGATACTGGGGGGCTGAAGAGACATAATGGGGATACTGTTAGCTAGAGACATAATGGGGGATACTGGAAGACTGGAGAGACATTATGGGGGATACTGGGAGCTGTGGAGACAAGATAGATAAAATATATAGTCAACATTGTGTGGCTGTTTTTAAGCTGGGAATTGTATAGCGTAGACTAGGACACTCTCTGTATTGTATAGTGGTCACTATGATTTTGTTTCTTTTATTGTGGTTATAAGATTGTTTTTTATGATGCTTACTGTAATCTAGGATGGTTACAGGTGTTAAATTGTTAAACAGAAAAACGCAAATTTAAAATTCACAGGGGGGGGCAACAAACACCCTAGCACTGGTCCTGCCTGAGGGCATTTCTCACATTACCACCCCTCTGCCCAGCAACCCAATGGGAGTGTTTCCTTCTTTTCCTGGCTGGGGTAAGGTGGGTGCGGCTCACATGCGGCGTGAAGGAGCAAAAATCACAATAATTGTTCAAAAGCATGCCAAATGCAAACTTTTACCTTTCAATAAAAAGTTGTATCATTGAAAGCTTTGTTATTGCGTTTTTATTTTAAGACATAAGATATTAATGTATTAGTTGTTTTTTCTAAACTAAAACCTCAGTATTCAGGTTAAATTGCCATGGTGGCACTTTGCAATAAAAAAGGGGATTTTGGGTTGCAGTTTGGGCACTCGGGGGCTGATCCAGACTAACACCCGCTGCCGTAGTTACGGTGGGCGTATGCATAAGATCGGCTGTTTAGCCGATCTGCGCATGTGTCATTTTTTTACTGAGGATAGGGTGACTGTAACTGTAGCATACTTACGGTTGAGGGAGCATTCCCCACCGTAACTGCAGTTAGCGAAGGTAGGCGGGGGGAGGCAGGGAAATGAGGAAGGGAGGACAGGGTTAGTGAGTTACGGTCTGGTGCACGGCGTAATTATACTTTTTTACGACGGCTGAAGTTAGGGTAGCCTTCAGCCGGCGTAACAGTGAGTAATTATGCAAGGACAGGGGGAGTGTTGGGGGAGTGAATAGATGTTATGCTGAGCGTTAGTATGCTCAGCACAACATCGTAGATCTGGATCAGCAACAAAGCTACAGTCTAGCAACAAAGCTACAGTCTATGATTCCTTCTTTGCTCACCCTAAATCAATTGGGTTTCACACATGGGAGATATTCAGTTAAGGGGACCCAAACAGTGGATATTTGTGGATATTTGTCCCCAAATAGAACATCAATTATTGGTCTGACTGAAAGCTCTAATTGTCTCAAATGTTTTATACCAGATGCCAGTTTCTATAATTGTTTATGGGGTTGTCCCCCAAAGAATATTGTGGCTTTTGCAATGCAGGACTATGCTATGTACAGTACTGTTGTCTCCAGACTGGGTGTATTAGGTACCTAGCAACTCCCCATGTCTTCTCTCCAGAAGACAGTCTTGTCAGTGCAACCATTCCACATTTTTCCGTGATGGAGGGATTTAAATAAACTCTTGTTTTCCCAGGGTCTATCATAGCAGCAAATAATAGCAGTCCATTAAACAGTTATTGACGTGACTTTATTCTTTAAAAAATCCATGTGCATATTTATATTTACCCTATATAATTTGAATGACTGGATAAGATCTTGCTTAAGAAAGCTATTATCATATTTTTCTACAGAGGTAGCAGACTTTTACTTTTCTCACCATGCAATTTAGTGCAATGCTATTACACTGCTAATATATTATTCATTTTCATTAAAAGTTTGACTAAGAAAAAAATATTGGTTGCTTAAATATTTCTTTGTCTGTCTCTTAGTTTGCTAGCTAGAAAGCCAGACAAGCATTAGGCTTGTGATAAAGAAAACAGTTTGGGGATTTGTGCTGAGAATCATATGCAAGGATGTGTCATTAAAGGGGGGAAGCTTACTCTCTTTGGCATTACCTTGTGCAGTTAGCAAGGAAATTGGCAGTAATCAAACCCTGCTGAGCTGTCGTGAGTGTTGAAAACAGACTACATGAACTAGACTATCTTTCTCCTAACACGCTGAGCCAAAGCTTTTATGGCACATTCCAACTTAATTTCCACACTTTTTATTGTGCTCAGTTTTCTCCTTCGTGCCTGAAAGGGGTAGCAGAAAAATGAAATACACTTCCCATCCTTTGAGAAAGATAAGAACACAACTTATGAGGCTAAGAAAGAGAGCTGCAAATCTTCTTGGTACATGACAACAGAAAATAAATAATATGTTAAAAGTCCCTACACTATATTTTTCAGTGTCATAAAAAAGTGATTTATATTTTCAGATAGCATCTTCAAAGTTAACCTTTCTTTTATGATAAATATTAAATATTTCATACAATATAAAATGCAGCCTGTGCAGATTTTGCTACTCTAACGGATATTGTAGGATGATTCAGAATTCAGATTTTTAGCTTAAAGAGAAACAAATAAATCTATATTTATAAACATACAAAACAAAATGTATTTACCATATATACTCGAGTATAAGCCGACCCAAATATAAGCCGAGACACCTAATTTTGACACAAAAACCTGGGAAAACTTATTGACTCGAGTATAAGCCTAAGGTGGGAAATGCAGCAGCTACTGGTAAATTTCAAAATAAAAATAGATACCAATAAAATGTCATTAATTGTATCATCATGTGTATCCAGCACCCAGTATCCAGTGTGCCCCTCTGTGTGTCCTGCCAGTCAGTCTGCCCCCTCTGCCAGCCTCCATATCTGCCCATGCCTGCCTCCATATCTGCCCATGCCAGCCTCCATATCTGCCCATGCCTGCCTCCATATCTGCCCATGCCAGCCTCCATATCTGCCCATGCCTGCCTCCATATCTGCCCATGCCAGCCTCCATATCTGCCCATGCCTGCCTCCATATCTGCCCATGCCAGCCTCCATATCTGCCCATGCCTGCCTCCATATCTGCCCATGCCAGCCTCCATATCTGCCCATGCCTGCCTCCATATCTGCCCATGCCAGCCTCCATATCTGCCCATGCCTGCCTCCATATCTGCCCATGCCAGCCTCCATATCTGCCCATGCCTGCCTCCATATCTGCCCATGCCAGCCTCCATATCTGCCCATGCCTGCCTCCATATCTGCCCATGCCAGCCTCCATATCTGCCCATGCCTGCCTCCATATCTGCCCATGCCAGCCTCCATATCTGCCCATGCCTGCCTCCATATCTGCCCATGCCAGCCTCCATATCTGCCCATAATGCCAGCCTCCATTTAATTTGTCACTTACCTTTGATGTCTTCTACCTTTCCCTCCTTTCCTTCTGCTGTCCCTCTGGCGGTCCCTGTGTCTGTGTCAGGCTCTCCCCGCAGCTCTGCCTCCGGCTGTCTCCCCGCAGTGTGCGCTGAAGAATGATGTTGTAAGAACAAAGGCATTTTCTGATCAGAAAGTCTTCTTTTATTTGGAAAAAAAATGGTAAAGAAAAAGAGCGCTGGGAGATGATAAAAAGTAGCAATTTTATTTAGATAAAAAACACTCAATAGAAATTGCTAATCAATCAACAATATTGCAGGATAGACACAAAAAAATACAATACATATAGCACAAAATAAAAATCTATGGCTGATGAAAAATAAAGTCAAATTTTTTTGTTTTAAGTTGGATGCAGGTTGAAGGCAATTAATTAATAGAAACAAAGGGTAAAATGTCCCAACACACTGATCAAACTGCAATATGCAATGCAGCACTTGTTCTTTTAGAGTAATGTTAAAGACATAGCAGACATCCTGAACGGTAAGGCAAAGAATTAAAATGTCACCATTTTTGAGAGACACCTCCTGCGGTATAATGTATACGATATAGCAATGGCCAAAGGTAAATTGGCAATGCCAGTGAATATTTACCGCCTTGATCTCTAGTCGCTGTAATGAGTTGGTCGGCAAGTGCTCTCTGTGTCTCAGTGTCTTATTATGGAGAGGGCTCGTGCCTATGTTCAGGCTTGCTGCATGTGTAGTTAGGCTCTCGCTGTGTAGTACTCCGGTATTTGATCCCGGTCTGCACAGCTGCGGTGACGTTGATATCACTCAGTGCGGCTTCAACGATCTTGATGCAGACAAAAGATGCCCATAAGCAATGAAGTGCAGGTAAAATCATGCAGAGTACGGCACGGAGCTGTGGCAATGGCTCTTACGCGTTTCTCCTTTCTAGGTTTCATCAGAGAGCAAGTATCCAGTGCTCCTATCCTGGCTTCTTAAATAATTCCTGCACAGGTGTAGCATAATTAATAGCTAGCTATTGTAGCACGCTATTTAATAAAACATTTGATTTTTATTACTACTTTCATTTGTGTTTCCTTATAATTATTACAAATAGCAACATATATATAATCACAGTCAAAATCTAAGACATAAATATTTTTCATTTTAGCAGTGGAGTGAACGTATACTTCATCAATTCATTAACCCTTTACTTGTGGAAAAAGAATAATCTAAGCATGATATTTGCTTGATTTATTATATTAAATTATTATGGGAGTGGATATCAATATTATTGACCATGTGGGCATATTTCTATATATACGAAACTCAAAGGCAAAAATGTAATACAAAATAATAATAAATTGCAATATACAATATTAATTGAAAAAACACATTGTTATATGTCTTCTTCCCATTGAAAGCACAGTCTTCACATCATCCACATGGCATATATAGATATATATCAATAATCAAAATGTGCAAATAAGACAACCGTTAGTCTTTACTTAATATTGTTGTAGATCCAGGTGTATATTGTCACCCATGGTATATATCATATGGAATCATTCAAGAAATTGTAAACATTAATATAATTCAAATCTTTATAACAACTCTTTAGGGCATTTTGCCTTGCTTGTAAAATATACCTATAAATTTCAATACATGCTTCTATCTTTATGCCCGATATGACCATGATTACTTTACCATATATCCAAATGACTAGGCTGCACACCCAATCAGGCCACACCCCCAAGTATAACAGTTTAGAATAATATCTCATAATATGTCTTCCTACTACCATTCAAGGTAATGGCATAAAGATAGACACAAGTACAAACACTTGAATAATATATTCCGATATGGTAATATTAGATCATTCATATACTCGCATTGTAATCAGTTTCTTCCATATAATAAACCCTTAATCGAATTAACATATATTCTAACTCTAATAGAACCATTCTATAAGTGTGGATATAAAATGAATAATGTGATGGAACATCACTGCCAGATTTAGTCACTAATCTATTTTTATATTTTTTATATTGTATATTTTATTTTGTGCTATACGTATTGTATTTTTTTGTGTCTATCCTGCATTATTGCTGATTGATTAGCAATTTCTATTGAGTGTTTTTTATATAAATAAAATTGCTACTTTTTATCATCTCCCAGCGCTCTTTTTTTTTACCACTATATACAGATACCATGGTACCATGTAAATTAACATTGCTTTATGTCAATTTAAAAAAAAAAGACAATATTGCTTCTTAATCTTGAAATTTGCACATAGCACTATTAATGATGCTTTTGTAGGTCTAAAATAGAATTATTATACTGCATATAAAGAATGTTATGAATAAGCTTGAAGTGTTTAGAACAATATGTTTCCTTTGACTTGGAGAGATATACATTATGCTCTGTATATATTCTATGCTTGATGTGGGTGCTTGGTGTTGAACTCCTTCAGCTATTTGAGCACCATTACAATGTGTCTGTTCAGCTTTTCCACCTTCTGCAGTTCTTGTTATATTGCCAGCTATGATTGCTATAGGTTTAGGGGAGGGAGATAAATAAGTATTGTGTAAATGTATTTAATTTTGTTAGTGTTATTATTAAGGACGTAAAGAAGAGTTTGTCTTGTTTTTTTTCTTCTGAATGGTATTTTCTTGTTGTTTTCTTGGGACTGCATGTAGTGTCTGATTCTCCAATCACTTTTGAAAAAGGGCCAAGACCAAAACGCGTTAAGCGATTCCAACAGAGACTAGAGATGGTGGTTGTGCTGATCCCTGCCAGTGAACACCTTCGGTTATCTTCCTGTGGTATTATCCATCTCTGGCTGATTAGGAAGCCCATTCATGCAGCCCCCAGGAGGAGTCCTTTAATTACATTTATGGACTCACGTGGTATGGACAGATGACTATATATTTCATGTTATGCAGAGAAATACAGTGTATATGTGAGTACATTGTTTTCTTTAAATGCAGTCTGTCTATTTCTGGACCTCATTTATTAATTATTTTACTATTGGCTTTTGTGCATTTTGTTTTTTATCTATTTTATTGTGTTTAATAGTTATGTTTTTTTTTATTATAAGTAAAGATATCTTTTAAATTATATTTAAATTGTGCCTGCCCCTCTTTTCTTTTTTTTTGGGTTGTTGGTGATCATGCTGAGAAATTATAAAGTGTTACTGATCATCTACTCATACCTTGCCATTAAGTGCTTTTCATTTGCCTGTTCGAAGAATCAATGTGGATGTTTATACACTATATTAGGGATTGATCATTATTCTTATTTTTTGCCTTGGGTATACTGCATACTTGATTCACACTTAAGAACGAGATAGGTTCCTAAATATACGTAACTTATAGCAATGAAACTGCCCTGACACGCCCCCGGTTTTCAGGTTCTTATGTGACTTACGAGTGCCATAGGGCTCCCTTAACTGTAGGTTTGCATTTGAATGCGTAGGGCGTCTACTTAGGAACTTAACTTCATAACTGCGCCTTCATTTGGTCGTTTAAATGCCTCTCTCCACCCAAATCTTCGTATCTGCCTAGTTACTTATTCATGGAACGCCCATTTTTGCGTGTTATTACAAACCTACAGATTTTAAGTTTGTAGTGTATAAGCACGGAATTTGCGAACTTAAGTCCAATGCAAATAGTGTATAAAAGTTACTACGCATGCGCAGTGCATCCGTTCTTAAATGTACGCACCTAAAATCGGAAGAATTCTTAAGTGTGAATCAGGTCCTTAGGCTTTATGGGCCTGATTCAGACTTAAGAAAGAGCTTGAAAATAAGAAAGGAAGCTACTCCTGGGTTAAACCAAGGTGATTGCAGGGGAGTCATATTTAATCTGTTGCAAATAGTATTAGAGTTGAGAGATTGCATTTCCTCTCCCAAGTCTAAATAACAGTGTAAAAGTAAGGCTGGTCAGTATCTGTGTGCAGTAAGCAATTCAAAGATATATCCTTGCATGCAAAGAATACAATTAACTTGACACCCCTCTGAAATCAACATGGTTTTGCCCAGGTGTAACTTTCCTCTCTGATTTTCAAGCTCCTTCTTAAGTGAGAATCAGCCCCAATATTGTTAATTTACAGTTTTTTACACCGATAGATATATCTACATATATAGTTTTTTTTTGTGTGTATATATATATATATATATATATATATATATATACCTCGCTCGCTGCGCCTCACAGTGAGCCTAACAGAACCACAGGAAATATTTATAAATGCTTACCCCTCCAGCAAGGTCCCACAACGGTCAGCGAACCTTTCGCTGACATCGTTCGGCTATGCAGTCCCGGCATATGCGCAGTAGCTGCCTTTTGGGAAAATGTTGGTAAAATTTAAAGTCTCAAAAGGCAAAATCACTGTGCATGCGCCGGGATCACAGACCGACGCACACCCGGTCAGGTAAGTTTTAAAGCTTTGGTCTTGTATTTTTTTGTGTTTTTTTTTATTGAATAGGGTTATTATATAAAATTTTATTAAAACTAGTTAATATATATATATCTTTTTTTT
>WWET01003136.1:179206-198697 GCA_011038615.1 Limnodynastes dumerilii | reverse complement strand
TCTGCAGATACATGATGGGGATCAGAGCTCGAAGTGGAAATTTAGAAGTGTGGGTATGGAAATTTTAGCACCAGATATGTCTTGGCAAAGTAAACAGGTCAACAATTAGTAATAACATTGGGCCAGATCCTGAGTTATGGATGCTAGCGTTTTTACACTATCCGCTGACGTATAATCGTCAATTTGTATGTATTGTGCAAGCGCGCGGCAGATGTTACGCAACATAACTAAGATCGTACCTAACTTCAGCGTAAATATGAACTAAACGGCATGTCATCTATACGACACTCAGAAATATGCTTTGTAAGCAGAGGGTGGCATTTAAATCGTACAGTATGGGCTGGGTTAGACTGTTACGTACGTCAATCCATGACATACATCCGTATTTAAGCTTGGAAAAGGCAAACATAAATTGAGTAAATTATGTACGAGCATGGGGAGTGCCTAGGGAAGTGCATAGTACTAACGATAGTGTAAATACACTACTCCGACGAATGTACAAAGAACTTAGGTCTTGATCTACCCCATGTGTACATGTCATGATTTCTACAGTTTTAATTAAATTATCGGGTTACCGCTAGGGAAAAACAATGATAGCTCCCCCACAGGGCCGTTTCTAGGGTGGATGAGCCTTATTGTCCTCTCCTTCTTTTTGTCCAACCAACCTTATTGTCCCTTTCTTCTTTGTGGCCAGCCAGGTTTATTGCCCCCTCTTTGTCCAGCCAGTCTTATAGCCCCCTTTTTGTAAGTGTCCACCCAGCCTTATTGCCCCTCCTTCTGTGTCCAGCCAGCCTTATTGCCCCCCTCTTTACTTGTGTCCAGTAAGCCTTATTGTCCCCTCCTTCTGTTTGTCCAACTAGCATTATTGCCCCTTCTTTTGTGTGCCCAGCCAGTCTTATTGCCCCCTTTTTGTCCAGCCAATCTTATAGCTCCCCTTTATTTGTGTCCAGTCACCCTTATTGTCCCCTCTTTCTGTTTGATTGCCCAACCAGCATTATTGCTCCTCCTTTTGTTTGCCCAACCAGCCTTATTGCCCCCTCTTGTGTCCAGCCAGCCTTATTGCCCCCTCTTTGTTTGTGTCCAGTTAACCTTGTTGTCCCCACCTTCTGTTTGTCCAAATAGTCTTATGGCCCCCCCTCATTGTGTCCAGCCAATCTTATAGCCCCTTCTTTGTGTGTCCACCCAGCCTTATTGCCCCCTTTTTGTCCAGCCAATCTTATAGCTCCCCTTTATTTGTGTCCAGTCACCCTTATTGTCCCCTCTTTCTGTTTGATTGCCCACCCAGCATTATTGCTCCTCCTTTTGTTTGCCCAACCAGACTTATTGCCCCCTCTTGTGTCCAGCCAGCCTTATTGCCCCCTCTTTGTTTGTGTCCAGTTAACCTTGTTGTCCCCACCTTCTGTTTGTCCAAATAGTCTTATGGCCCCCCTCATTGTGTCCAGCCAGTCTTATAGCCCCTTCTTTGTGTGTCCACCCAGCCTTATTGCCCCTACTCCTGTGTCCATTCAGCCATATTGCCCCCTCTTTATTTGTGTCCAGTCAGACTTATTGTCCTCTCCTTCTGTTTGCCCATCCAACCTTATTACTCCTCCTTTTGTGTGCCCAGCCAGCCTTATAGCACCCTCATTCTATGTTTCCAACCAGCTTTATTGTCACCTCCTTGTTTGTCTAAACAGTCTTATTGCTCCCTCTCTATGTTCAAGCAGTCTTATAGCCCCTCTTTATGAGTGACCACACAGCCTTATTGTCCCCTACTTTATTTGTGTGCAGTCAGCCTTATTACCCCCTCCTTCAGTTTACCCAGTCTTATTGCTCCCTCTTTGTGCCTTGTCAGTCTTATAGTCCCCTCTTTATGAGTGTCCACCCAGCCTTATTCCGCCTCCTGTGTACAGCCAGCCTTATTGCTCCCCACTTTATTTGTGTCCACCAAGCCTTATGGCCCCTCCTTCTGTCGCCAGCCAGAATTATTGCCCCTCTATATGTGTCAATTCAGCCTTATTTCCCCTTTCATTTCCCGCTCCTCTTTCCCCCATTCCAAATCCCGATTCCCAAAGTAATTTCTAAAAGAACTGTATAATAAACTTACCTTTCCTGTCTCTCTTCTGGCTCTCTCCTCCGCGGTATGCACTCTGCAGACTAATGACACTCACGTGACCTTAGGTCACGCTTGCGTCTTCTGATCACAGCACAGCCAGCTCTGTCAATGGGGGGCAAAGCTCTCAACGGCACATTGAGTAGGTATGCCATACAGCGGTATGGCATACCTGCACTTCTGTGAGCACGCGCTGAGTAAAAATACAGCTCACAGAATCTTAAAATTCTATGAGCAGCTGTATTCTTACTCAGCCGACTCACAGAAGTGCCGGTATGCCATATTGCCGTATACCAGCCCACTTCAAGCACTGATGGGGATACTGGGGGGGCTGGAGCCACATGATGGGAATACTGGGGGGCTGCAGAGACATAATGGGGACATGGGAGGGTTTGAAATGCATGATGGGGATACTGGTGTGCTGGAGACACATGGGGGTAGATCCTGATCAACGCATGTCTTACTCCACGCTCAAGGTAGTAAAATCTGGAAACTTGCGTGTCCAGATTCCTACCTTAAAATTTATGACTTGGTCTTACGACCTTGTCGTAATGGAGCTTCCCGGCCCCGTCTCCTCATTTAAATGCCTATCTCCGCCTATATGGCAGAGATACGGCAAGCGTAACTTGCGCACATCATAGCTGACGGGAATTACACACGCAGCATAATTTCCCTGTTGGCCGTAGCGCAGGATCTGGGCCATGATAGGGAATACTAGGAGGCACACATGGTGAAATATTGGAAGATGGATACACACAAGGGGGAAAGATTGGATATATCTACTGTACACACACAAACTAGATCACAAAAAAAGTGTAACAAGGCTGTGACTCTTGTCTTGTGGTTAAAAATGTTTTGAGTTTACCAAGGAGGTCTTTTTTAACTGCATTGCGGTTACAAGAATGTTGAATTTATTGTACAGTGATCAAAAGGATGCAATCTGTATTGTATGGCAGCCTGTATGGTATAGCTGTCACTAGGCTAATGGGGTAGATCCTGAACTACGTGTGTGCGTACGTATTTTAGCGGTGCGTATTTTCGTACACGTAAGGTCAATACACTCCCCACGGCACACCCCTTGCACGGACGTATTTTCTCAAATTACGCGACCCAAACCCTACCTTAACTTTTCCTAACGTAATAGAATACGTCCGCTAACGGGCGTACAGACTACGCGAACGTACGCAGCTTAGCACGCCCATACTGTACACTTTAAATACCACCCCCCGCCTACTTCACGTAAAACGCACGTATTGGTCACTAACGTAAATTTGGCACGCCCACACGTAAGTATTTACGTTAGCAATACGTGAATTATCCATACGTTTGAAAATACGCTACGTGAATGTGCGTATTTTCTGCGGTGCGCATGTGCAGTGCGTACAAATCTGCGAATTTACGTGTCCGCCACACGTAAATTCGCGGAAATGCGTAGTTCAGGATCTGCCCCAATGTCTGTATGGTATGGCTGTCACTAAGATATATAGTCTGTATTGTGTGGCAGTGATTAGGATGAAGTGGGAATTGTATAGTGGAGACTAGGGGCCTCATTGAATAAGGTCGATTTATCCTATTGAGCTTAAAAAATCGCCATTCGGGATTCACTAAGCTCCAAATCGCGTGTTTTGTTTAAAAAAAAAATCGCCATGGCAAACATCGCTGGACAGAAATCGTCCTGATGTTTGCCATGTAAAAGATAGAAAAAAAAACCCCTCTCAGTATTCACTAAAGGCGATATGAACAAATCGCCTTCAGTGTGATTTGAAATCACCAAAAATAAAATCGCAGCCAGAGAGGTGTTTTTTTTGTCTTTGTAAAACCTAAGTGCTGCATGGCTGAAAGCCTTAGCCATGCTGTACTGATTGAACTACAAGGATCAGCAAAGCTGACTCTTGTAGTTCTATCTGCACAACATGGTTAGACTTCTAACCATGCAGTGCTGCATGTAGTGTGTGAAAAAAAACCCACAAAGCACAAAACATACATTAACCCCTAAAATCATTAAATAAAGTATGCATGTAAAAATTTTTATTCCCTAACTATATTCCCTAAATGTGTACACTTACCTCCGGTGGTCATCTCTCCTTATCTAAGTGTAATGTGTGCAATGTATTGTATGTAATAAAATTAATAAAAGATTTGTGCACTCACCGTTTGATGTCAGCATCTTGGTAAGCCTTCTTTTCTTCATTGTAGGATGTCTTCTTCTGTGTTCATCTTCATTGGAGGATCTGGTCCGGTTCTGTGTATCTTCTGCTATTGACACGATGCTGGAAACCTCTATTCTGCATCCGTGCTGCTCCTAATGACAAATAGGTCACTAGGGGGCAGTGTTTTATAGAAGAGATTACGTCAGCCCCCACTGTAACTGACGTCATCACTTAAATCATGTGTTAATGAATTTGATTTTTTTTTTTTTTAATCGTGGCTGTAATTTCGATCGATTTTAATGAATGAGGCCCCTGGACACTGGCCCGGATCTTCCACAGACGGCCGTAATTTGCTGAAAGATAGCTACTGCGCATGCGTAGTAGGTATTGTACGTAATCAACGTATCGTTTCGATACGTAGGTTGCGTATATGCGGTCTTAAAGATGTGAAAACAGGTGGGCGCAAATTTAAAGTTTGCAGGGGAACACCGAACACCCTAGCACCAGCCCTGCAAGCAAAGTGAATATAAATGGGTTCACAAGCAGTGTGATAATAAATGGAGGTACAAGCAGTCTGATTATAAATGGGGGCACAAGCAGTCTGATTATAAAAGGGAGAGAACTATGTAAAGTACTACTGGTCGCCATTTGCTTCCAGTATGAATCAGTGGAGAAGCTACCATCCTCCACAATAAGAATCCAAATGTCTAAAAAATCAATCTTGAAATGACTCATATTCATAGTGAGCCACAAATTAAGGATATTGCTGTTCAGCTTAATTATGAACTGTCTGAGCAACTCTATGTCCCCTTCCCACAAAATAAATATGTCATCTATATATCTCAGCCACATAAGGATACAAGTAGTGTACTCCTCATGGGCTTCGATAAAGACACAGGCCCAGGCCGCAATCTTGAATCCGGACCACAATCTTGCTCCCACCACACTAAATATAAATTTGTGTACGTGGGTGCACATGGACTACCCATGGCAGTGCAATGTATTTGCAGATAGTATTAACAGAAACTATGTATGTAGTGGGTCTAATCACTAGAAGCAGCAACAATAACTTCAATAGAATTAGGAACGGGAAATATTTTACAAGAATTTAACTTATAAAATAGTCTGAAAGAGGAGGTTATATGCTAATATCAAAAATCATATGTACACAGAAAAATCGACATGCAGAATCATAAAATGTCAAACATGCACGTAGTATATGAAGGCAGGAATGTCCATGTAAGAAGAGTAAGTTCACAACTTTACAGATTGTTGTTAATTGGTAAAGAAGTCCGCCTTTAACATAAAATTGTCCTCTATTGCTTCTGTCAATTCGGGGCGCTGTCTGGTAGATAACCTTTTTTGCGATAATTTTCTTAAGAAAACACACAAATCTTTCTCCCACAAAATTCTATTGAAAGTAGTGGTAGGAGAAAAAGACATTCCACTACTCAGCACTGAAGCATGAGCCCCTGTAAAAATATGTTGTGTTATATTTATAACTTGGTGACCATCACTAATATTATTTTTAAGAATAGGCCCATTTATCAGCACAAATTAAATCTTGGTAATTGGTTCAAACAATAGATGTAATGAAATAAAGATACGCATGTTCAAAATGCCTACACAAATGTTACAAGCTGTAACACACTCAGATGAATCTCAGCTAATTAAGTGTGATTTAATCAAGGACTTGTTTTAATTTTTTAAAATAAATAATAAAAAAAATAATTCAAACAACCAATAAACAAACTAACAATAACAGACTAAATAATATTCTTGTACAATAAAGGAGCCTTTACCAAGTATACAATTTACCTTAATGCCACCCTGTCTATTACTATAACCTAAACCGCAGCCTAAAACTAAGTCCTCCCTTATAGGCTTCATCCCCTTCCTGCAGCCTAAACCTAAGACTCCTCTTCTAGGCTTCATTGCCTCCCTGCAGCCTATCCCTAAGTTTCCCCTTCTCCCATCCATCCACTCGCAACAGAATAACCCTAAAGCTACCCTACTAAACTACATCCCCTGTCCTGCACTAACCTGTCTCATTGTCAGAGCGCCAGCAAGTAGCGGGTCTGGTGGTGGGTCTGTGGCGTGATTTCTGTAAAGGTGCCATTTCCTCAAATACACATAGCAAAATTAGCTGTCGGCTGTGTGTATGTTGGAAAAGGCAGTTCGTTAGAGCACACGGAATCCCTTTTCTCTACACCACTCACTGCCACTCTTTTCTCTATACTGCTCACCCACTGTTTCCTCTATACTGCTCCCTCATCGTTCTCTCTGTACTCTTCTCCGCTTCTCTGTTCTATTTTCTCTATACTCCTTTTAATGTCAGTCATTAGGCATAAAGCATTGTTTCTCAACCTCGGTCCTCAGGACCCCCTAACAGTGCATGTTTTCCAGGTCTCACTGCTGGAGCACAGGTGTGTTCATTACTAACTGTCACATTTTAAAAGCTCCACAGGTGGTACTCATTATATCACTTGTGATTCTTTAAGGAAACCTAGAAAATATGGACTGTTAGGGGGTTCTGAGGACCGAGGTTGAGAAACACTGGCATAAAGGATCCACTAGGTGAATGCAATGGTATGGGATCAGCAGAGAAGATTTGCCTTGACAGAGGAGAGGTGTGACTAAAGCAGAGGGGTTAGAAAATTGGATTTATAGTGGAAGAGTCACCTAATATCAGGACAGTTAGCAGGTCTGTCCTGCTTTCTCCTACCTGTTCTTGCATCTTTAAACTACATGTTGGTGCTGGTGTCCATAGGAGGCCCTGTGGCCCATTCATCCTGCACCCAGGGTTGGCAGGGGAAGGGGGGCCATTCGGCATTTGTTTCTTCCCTCTAAGATCTTCCGGATCTTAACTCTGGATCAGCCCCCTTATCTCCAGTAATCTTATCACCTTATCTCTATTCAGAAATATTCTTGAAATGCAGTTCACTAAATGCTGATGTTTTTCCCTGCTTATGGGGTTGTACACAAATCATTTTGGCAAATGGAGATCTTTTATTAAATAATTGATTGAACACTGGACTATGGCAGTAAACTATAACCCTATATATGTGGCAAGGGGAAAGTGGTTGACCAAGCACTGCTGTGGTATAAAAGTATATAAATCAGCCACCCACGGCACTTTATACGTTTTGTAAGACTCCCAGTGGTGCGGCACACTGAGGTGGCCACATTTTACTTTGCCTTTTGGCAACTGACACCTTTTTCTGTTACCAGCCCTCGGCATCTGTGGCAGCATATCAAGGCCGCTGAGGGCAATAAATAAGTATAAATACTGAATTAAAAAAATCAAACTTAAAGGCAATAAAATGAATATGCACTAGCACCATAAAATAAAAACCAACTTCCTAATATGGGGACTGGTAAAGTGCAATAGTGATTTATAGACCATTTTTCAGTGTGAAAACTCCATTGTCCAATGTAAATAACCTGTGATCTAGTGAAAATTAAGTCAAGTTCAAAATAAAATTAAAGTTAAAAAAAGTTTAATTATAAATGGCGGCATAGGTATAGAAAGTAAAGTTCCATCTTCCCATTTTAGATTAACCTTCAAAGGAAGGGAGAGACATGGTACTGTTTAAAAATCCTTTTACTTCAAACAAATTAAAACAAAGTAATTTTAAACATAAAAACAAATAGCCGGGAACTTCCCTTTAAAACACAAGTCTGCAGATGGAGACCTCCAAGAGGGACTGAAGCGATTTGACAGCCCGGGCAGCGCTGGATGTAGTGAACTCTCTTCTGGACAGCAGGCGAGACTGAGGAGTCCTGTGTATAAGTGTGTAAGAATAGTCGCCTTGTAGCTACTTACCTGTACGGCTCGCCTTCTGATCAGATCTGAATGCTCAAACAATGTTTCCTCATACTGGGAGGCGTCGGCTGACCTCAAAAGTATCTCCTCCACAGCTGAGCTATAACCACCGTCCATCCACCTGGGTTTGAATCTAGGAAGAGAGCTGATTAGAATGCGAGACGCAAACCCCAAACACAGGGATAAGTGTCTGAGTCAACTCACTGTCTCTCCGGTGGGGAGTTCTCGCGTATGGTCTGGCCAATAGCACGGGGCTGAGCGTGCACCCGGCAGACCTTACTGGGTAGGCCGATGCAGCTTACCCATGGTGGAGGCCCAAACAATTACATGCACACAAGGTTCTACTCACCAAATGCTGCCAGAATTCCCTCAGGATGATCCGGCCAGCCGCTTCCACCCCGAAGGGGCACACAAACCAGTCAGCGCTTCACTCACCTAAACCCAGGCAGGCTCTCCGGGGGTGATTCAGAGATGCGACTGCAAAAAGATTGCAAATATACGCAACTAAGTTCAGATCTTAGCAGGTTACAGTCCACTGTTTAAATAGTCACTCCCCTAGCAAACAGCGGCGGATCTTAAAGTTAGACCACCATTGAGCAACCCTAACTCTGCGCTGTCATTTGAGATCTTAAGGGAAGTAGTTGCGATTATTTGCGATCCTAAGTGTCTGCCCGCGCCCACTTTCCCTCATCTCCCTGCCTCCCCCCGCCCATTTCCATGCAAATCCTTCAGATCTTAAACTTCCGCAGCACTTAAGATCTTAAGTGCTTGCGATCTATTCACAGGTCCGCGCTTAGCGAATTTAAGATCCTAACCTCTACGTAGACGGCGTTGCACTATTACTACGCATGCGCATTGATGCAAATTTTCTAAGATCCTAAATATACGCACCTAAGTAGCGAAAAAAATCGCATCTCTGAATTAGGCCCTCCGTCCTCAGCGTCCAGTCACAGCTACTACAACAACACTAGTGCAATAATTGTTAACACAACAACTAAACGTAGTATACAACTGATTACTAACGGTCCCTGGCTTAAAGCCCAGCACCACCTAAAGAACTTAAGAGGATAAACAACCTTCAATGGCTTAAAGCCCAGCACCACCTAAAGAACTTAAGAGGATAAACAACCTTCAACAATTTAATACATAAGAAACGCTCTGGAGATATAGAGGTGGAGAGTCTACCTAAGGTGACAATGATAATGCCCAAGCACTGCCATTTACGGAGACAGATCTGGTTCGCCAGGTATTGCACCTTCAAAGATGGAGGCGGGGCGCAGCAGAATATTCTCTTGCAGAGTCACAACAATTAACACTGTGAACTAAGCTAAACAAGGTGTTGTGGGTGAGAACATCAGTGGATGCAGTGAGAATTCCCTGTGCGCTTCAGATTCTTGCAGAGTCGTTCCGCCGGTACTGCAGGAAATATTGCATCTTTTAGCGAGGGCTACTTAGTGTAAGGGCTCACACAGCCCAGAGGTTAGCGGCAGGCAGTATAACAGATTTCACCTCATCAACGCACTTCGCCTTCCTTATGTGAAGAGTGATAGTACACACAGGGAATTATCTCCACAGGCCCTCCTCTGCTCTCTGGTAGGAGAGCTTTGTCCCAAACAACACTCACACTCAGGAAGGTAAGAACACCCTCAGTCCCCTAAGTTAGAGGCCTCAGACACACAACACTATTGGATGCAAACAGGGGAAAAGACCAAGAGCTTAAATCTTTAACCCCTACTTATACAACTGCCCTTCTCACTGTATAGGTAGCCACATCAGACCCTGGTGGACCAGAGGTAATTAGACTACACTGGCCCCAATTCTCCAAGCCTATCCCTTCACCCAAGCACTCACACTGCCAGCTCACACTTCTCCTCTCCCTCCAGGCTCTAGAACTTTCCTCCCTCCTCCTCTGCAGCACATCCTTCGGGGCAGCCCTTGGTGAAGCAGTGAGCCTGTATTGGCCCACCGCGCTGTCAGTCTCTGGGGGCAGGACTTGCGACGAGGTGAGCCTGGATTGGTACACCGCGCAGCCAATTATCCACTGCGGCTGCCCCAGACAGCAATGGGCGACCGCATCACCGCCTCTCTTTTCCTGCCGTCGGGGCAGTAGGGCGGGCGCAGCAGCGTCTGGCTGCCGCAGATTTGTCCCCACAACGGAGCGTTGCAGCCACACAATATTTGTGTCCTGGTATCTTGGGCCCGGTACAGCTCAGTTGCAATGCTGGGATCTCCGCGGGAGAGGGGATAGGGGTCCCAGGTGGGTGTTGGACGATTCCAGCGGGGAAACCTGCCCAGGGGAATCCGCTGGTGGAACATACCACTCACCTTTGTCCATGGGTATGGGCACAATTCCAACCTCTGCCGGTGTGGCAGGTGGTACCTCCTCTTCTTCACACACACTAGGTCGCAACATATTACGATGTAATATACAAGACCCGCCACTGCCATCCGCTGGTGTCACCTCGTAAACTGGCGCTGAAGGAAACACCCTTCTCCGTGCCACATATGGGGTCACCTCCCACCATTTGCTTAACTTATTTTTTGGCTTTTTGATACGGACTAGGACCCACTGTCCCTCTACCAGTGGTTCCACTGGAGCAGATCGAAGTCGCCTACGTTGCTCCTGCGTCCACCCTTCAGTAGTCCAGGCCTCCTCCTCTTCAGGCAAGGACAGCACCAAATCCCGGACATCCCTTCCAGGTATTCCGAACATGACGAAGTATGGTGAAAATCCTGTGGTCTGGTGTACCCGATTATTGTACACCCACACCAGTTCAGCCACGTAGTCAGGCCACCGCCTTTTCCGTTCTTCTTCCATAGTCCGCAACATCTGAAGCAATGTTCTGTTAAACCTCTCACATGCCCCATTCCCCTGAGGATGATACGGGGTGGTCCTGGATTTCCGCATTCCGTAAAGCCGACAAAGCTCCTGCAATAACACTCCCTCGAAGCAGGCTGCCTGATCTGAATGGATCCGTTCCGGGCAGCCATATGGTCAAACAAAATGCTCTACTAAGGCACGGCATGCCGCCCCAGCCATCTGGTCTCTAGCAGGCACTGCCACAGTGAATTTTGTGAAATGGTCCATGATGACCAACGCATATCGGTGTCCGGTAATCAAATCTTCAATGAGGACATAGTCAATCATTAGCAATTCAAGTGGCCTGTTGGTTTGGATGCCTTGGGCCGGGGGAACGTTCAGTGGGCTTCACGCGGCTGCACTGTCGGCACTCCTGACATACCTCCTCAGCGATCTTCTGCAGACCTAGCATGAAGAAGCGCCTCTGAAGCCAGGAGAAGGTCTTCACTGCCCCCAAGTGAGTCCCTTCTTGGTGTGTATCCTTGGCTAACCCCTCTGGCACTGCTACCTGCTGTACGGCCCGGAGCTCTTGTCCCAGGTACGCCCGTTGACAGAGTACCTCTTCTCGGAGTGTCAGTTGGTCCCAACTATGCAGTACCCGCTGCCCAGTCTTTGATAATTGAGCTTGTTCCGTCGCTGTGGGCCAATGATGTTCTCGCTTCCATTGTATCATTCTATGCAGATCCCCATTTTGTGCTAGGGTCCACTCTGCCAAAGTCTGCGGCGTCCGCACTCCTATTATCTGAACCAACTGTTCACTTCCTCTCTCTCGGGGGCAGCTGCACGTGCGTCAGGTCAGGAATTTCTTCACCCTCTTTATCCTCATCCCCAGGGCCGGCCAGCTCACTGGTGGGAAACTGGGAAAGGGCGTCTGCATTTCTGTTGGCTCTGCCTGGCCAGTAATTGATTTTGTAAGAGAATTTGGCCAACCTAGCCACCCACCGTGTCTCCAGGGCACTCAGCTTGGCTGTCTCTAAGTAGGCCAACGGGTTGTTGTCCGTGACAATCTCAAAGTCCATTCCGGTGAGGTATGCCAGAAATTTCTCTGTGACCACCCAGACAACCGCCAACAATTCCAATTTGAAGGAGCTGTCCGGGTTTCTTTCGGGCTCCCGCAGGCTCTGGTTTGCGAATGCAATCACGCGTTCCTGGCCATCCTGTACCTGTGCTAATACCGCTCCTAGTCCCTTCTGGTTTTCGTCTGTATACAGGATGAACGGTTTGTCAAAATCCGCATGGGCCAACACCATAGCCTGGGTAAGGGCAGTCTTCAAATTGACAAACGCGTCCTCCTGCAACGTACCCCAGGTTACTGCTCGGCCTTTCACTTCAGTAGGGACTCCCCGAAGCAAGTCCGACAGAGGTTGAGCCCACCTGGCGAAGTCTCGAACAAACCTCCGATAATAACTTGCAAGTCCAAGGAATCCCCGGACTTCAGTGACATCCTCCAGAGTCTTCCATCTCTGTACCGCGGCCACCTTCTGGGAGGTAGGTCGCACCCCATACCCAGAAATTATATGCCCCAGGTACCCCAGGCTTGATTTTAGTAAATGACATTTCCGGATTTAAGCTTCAATCCATACTTACCCAGCCTTTGCAACACTATCTCCAAGAGGTCCAGATGTTCCTCCAGGGTAGGGGCAAACACGATGATATCGTCGATTTATATGAGGATGGCCTCAAAATTTAAATCTCCAAGACTTCTCTCCATCAACTGTTGGAAGGTGGCGTGTGCGTTTGACAGGCCAAACGGCATTTTGCAGAATTCAAACAGCCCCATTGGCGTGACAAATGTGGTCTTTGATATGTCCTTTTCTGCCACTGGTACCTGCCAGTAGCCACTGGCCAGATCCAGTGCAGAGAAGTACCTAGCCCATCCCAACGCCGTCAGGGACTCCTCCACTCGCAGCAGTGGGTAGGCGTCCCACACAGTGTAGCTGTTGAGGCTGCGGTAGTCGACACAGAATCGGATGTTCCCATCCTTCTTCCGCACTAGGACGATTGGAGATGCCATGGGGCTTTTACTCTCCCGGACGACATGGTTGTCTAACATCTGGCGGAGCATCGACTTCACCTCCTGATATAGTTTTGTGGAATGGGCCGATCTCGTGTTCCATCTCTGTGGTTAACCCGAAGTCTTCCTCGTTTGGAGAAAAAGTTTGCAGTTTCTCCCACAGGATGCGTTCCAGCCTTGTCCTGTTGGGATCATCCAATTCCTCCAAGGACACGTCCATCTCCTTTAAAATGGACTGACCACTCCATTCCTTCGAGGGATCATCCCCGCCGACCCGCACTGACAGCACCCAAGGCGACAGAGGATTGTACTGCAGTGTGACCCCCCTAACGGTCCAAACACCATCCTCTTGGACTGCTTTAACCTGAGCCAGAAAGGTCCCTGGCGGTATACATTGCAGCTGGTCTCCAAGATTGCAGACCCGGACTGGTACCCTTCCCTTCTCAACGATTCCCAGAGTCCGGGCGATTACAACCCCACAGTTGACCTCCCACAACCCAACTGGATCTACCAAAATTTCTCACCCCTTTAGCTTCCTATGGGTACATACTTCAAGATGGAGCACCATTTCTTGTCTCGGCAGAACCTCCAGCGTCTGTTGATGACTAGACCGAATGTAGCCTAGCTGGCCGACGCCCTCCTCCAGAGCTGTGTCCTGCGATTGCCTTATGACTCGGTTGCTGCGCTGGACGCTGGATACCCAGTGTTTTCCAAAGTTCATCGCCTTTATCCTGGGGTAGGATTTGGTGCAGATCTCGCAGGACGTTCATTTCCAACACAACGGGTCCGTGCTGCTGCTCTGTGCTTCCCACGATGATTAAGCCTTTCTTTCCCAAGGTGTGGCCCCGCCCCCCAGCACCATGTCCATCCACACTACCCCTACCACCGGGATGGGGAGGTTGTTGGCAGCGGACAGCTTCACCCACGTCTTAGATGAGCAAACTTTCTCGGAAACATCTCTCTGACATAGTGGATAAGCAGGCATCGCTGATCCAAGCCTGCTAGCTTGGCCACTGCAATGGGACACTCCCCAATCAACCAAACTGAATGGGCCTCTCCTACCCTCTGCGGATGGTCCCGTAACTGCAATGGTCTCTAGTTTAACGGTCCATCCTTCTCTGTCCGGGCCTTCGGACAATTCTGCGCGAGGTGTCCCAGTCTCCGACACTCCCAGCAGCGAAGACCACCTGGATTTCTCGATGGTTGGTTCCGCATTCCACGTCTTCCCCACTCTTCTCGAGGCATGGCCCCTTCCTGACTCCGGTTACTCCTTAGCTGCTGTACTTTCTGTCGGAGCTGGGCCATATCCTCCTGCATGGTTTTCAGTACATCCTGGAGGTCCCTTACACAGCTCTCCAGGGGATGGGCTTCCGTCAGGACAGGGTTACCGGCTGGTCTCGCCTGTTGAAGGGCCACGGCGTATAACCTGTAGTTCTCTTCCCGATCCCACGCAATTGTATCAGTCAAAACTTGATGGAACGTCAGGGCCAGGTCCGCTGCAGTCCGATCGCTCAGGACCTGTTGTAGGAGAACACTAAGTAGCCCCATAGTCAGCTGATCTCTGAGCTTTCTGTTAGGGCTCCCCAGGGCATTCCGGTCACGCTTTTGCATCTCTAACATGAGTTCCTGTAATGCGTTTGCGAAGTGGAGGATGGTCTCATCTTCCCGCTGCACCCTTCCAAAGAACCTTTGTTTCAGGGCTCCTAGCGACGACATGTCCCCATGGACGTCCTGCAGAAGTTTGACGATCGTGTCTAAGGTACGCCATTTATCTTCTGCGCATAAGGTAACTGTCTTGCGGGCTTCTCCCTCCAAGGACTGTAGTGCCAGCTCCGCCTGCAGGGAATCACTCACCTGATACAGACGGATAGTTCCCCGTAATCTCTCCTCCCAATCCACCAGAAGCATGTTCTTGCCGTCATACTTCGGTAAGTGAGTCAAAATTGCACCCAGTGGTATCATTGGTGCGATCACCCCTTTGGACCCCGACGCCTGCAACCCCTACCCTTGCTCTACCGACATTCTGCCGACTACACCAAATGTAAAAGTGTGTAAGAATAGTCGCCTTGCAGGCACTTACCCATACAGCTCGCCTTCTGATCAGATCTGAATGCTCGAATTCCGAATCTATGAAGAGAGCTGATTAGAATGCGAGACTCAAACCCCTAAATACAGGGATAAGTGTCCGAGTCCACCCCTGGAGAGAGAGCAACTCTCTGTCTCTCCGGTGGGGAGTTCTCGCATATGGTCTGGCCAATGGCACAGGGCTGAGCGTGCACCCAGCAGACCTTACTGGGTAGGCCGATGCAGCTTACCCACCCACGGTGGGGGCCCAAACAATTACACACACACACACACAGGGTCCTACTCACCGAATGCTGCCAGAATTCCCTCAGGATGATCCGGCCAGCCGCTTTCACCCCGAAGGGGCACACAAACCGGTCAGCGCCTCACTCACCTAAACCCAGGCAGGCTCTCCGTCTTCAGCATCCAGTCACAGCTACTACAACAACACTAGTGCAATAATTGTTAACACAACAACTAAACGTAGTATACAACTGATTACTAATGGTCCCTGGCTTAAAGCCCAGCACCACCTAAAGAACTTAAGAGGATAAACAACCTTCAACAATTTAATACCTAAGAAACACTCTGGAGATATAGAGGTGGAGAATCTACCTAAGGTGATAATGCCCAAGCGCTGCCGTTTACGGAGACAGATCTGGTTTGCCAGGTATTGCACCTTCAAAGATGGAGGCGGGGCGCAGCAGAATATTCTCTTGAAGAGTCACAACAATTAACACTGTGAACTAAGCTAAACAAGGTGTTGTGGGTGAGAACATCAGTGGATGCAGTGAGAATTCCCTGTGCGCTGCAGATTCTTGCAGAGTCGTTCTGCCGGGTACTGCAGGAAATATTGCGTCTTGTGGCAAGGGCTACTTAGTGTAAGGGCTCACACAGCCCTGAGGTTAGCGGCAGGCAGTATAACAGATTTCACCTTACCACCGCACTTCACCTTCCTTATGTGAAGTGTGATAGTACAAACAGGGAATTGTCTCCACAGGCCCTCCTTTGCTCTCTGGCAAGGGGGCTTTGTCCCAAACAACACTCAGAGAGGAACATGAGAATACTCTCAGTCCCCTAAGTTAGAGGCCTCCAGACACACAACACTATTGGATGCAAACAAGGGAAAAGACCAAGAGCTTAAATCTTTAGCCCCCTCTTATACAACTATCCTTCTCACTGTATAGGCAGCCACATCAGACCCTGGTGGACCAGAGGTAATTAAACTCCACTGACCCCAATTATCAAAGCCTATCCTGGATCCCTTCACCCCAGCACTCGCCCTGCCAGCTCACACTTCTCCTCTCCCTCCAGCCTCTGGAATTTTCCTCCCTCCTCCTCTGCAGCACGTCCTTCGGGGCAGCCCTTGGTGATGCGGTGAGTCTGTATGGCTCATCGCGCTGGCAGTTTCTGGGGGCAGGACTTGCAACAAGGTGAGCCTGGATTGGCTCACCGCACCGCCCATTATCCACTGCGGCTGCCCCAGACAGCAATGGGCGACCGCATAACCGCCTCTCTCTTCCTGCCGTCGGGGCAGTAGGGCGGACCCAACGCGCTCCCCGCCACCCCCACACCTGACGGAATGGAGCCACACGACACGTTTCAGGTGACCTCCCTTTTTCAAGTGATGCTCCACGGTGAGAATGATCTGGGTTTTAAAGTAGTTACAGAAGTCAGCTGATTGCCGATGACATCATTCATTTTCTGATCAGACATTCATAAAACCTTATGCCGCTCATATATTACATGCATAGGAATGGTGTAAAGTGACAAGTGTGAATAGGTATTGAAAATATGCAAAAAAGAAAACTTGGATATAAAGTACTAAAAAAAAAACTTAAAGTGACAGTGCTGTAATTATTCTTAAAGTGATCCTGTTATAAAACTTTCTTAAAATGACAGTGGTTTATTAAAAGGGAACTCAGCTAGAATATGCATATTAAAATCTTAAGTTGGAAAAAAGGGTTCAAAAGTTGAATTCTAGTAAACAAAAGATGTAATTTACGATTTAAATAAATAGGATAAAAGACAGAAATGAAGTTTCTTAATCCAAATTACTGAAATTTTTTTAAAATAATCATACTCTAATGTCATTGCATAGGTTATTCTTAAAGAGACAGTTTTTAGATGTTCTTAAAGGGACCCTTTGAATGTTCAAATATAAAAAATTCTCAGGTGATACATAAAGGGGGGTTGAAAGGATTGGGGCTAATAAACAGCCTGTGGGGCCTAAAGATGGAGATTGATAGATCCTAAAACATGCTGGAGGGTATAGACAAATGGCAGAAATGAAGTCCATTTGAAGACCCCTGTGGTTTCTACTTCCTGTAGTTGGAACTTACTAAGGAATCTACCTTGTCAACTGAATGGACAGTGTCCTCCAGAATTTCATTTATCTACAAATTTCCACATCTTACAAATTACTGTTTGTCTATTAATTTTTTTTTGTTTTTCTCTTTGGGAGTGTGCAGCACTACTAAGATGTAATAAGATATCTCTTTAGCGAGCATCATAGTCAGTGTTCCACATTTTGTAATAACTCCATGTTATTGGTTATTGCCTGCCTTGCGTTACCTCAATATTTCAGATTCTTGTTCATTATATTTCATTGTATTTGTGCTTGTCTTGTTATGGACAAAAGTCTTGATAAACATCCCTCATCTTCTCAGCCCTCTCCATCGCAAAATACTAGAATGGGGAGACAAGTCAACACATTCCAAACATACCTCATCCTCTCCACCTCTTTTTTAATGATCAGGAGGAGAGTGGTCCATCCCAGGTTACTAAAACAATTACTGCCTTGGTAGAGGAAATGGTCCGTGAAACTTCAATAATCCTCATGCTCTTGATGGATAAAAAATGTGATGATTTCCATGCTCATCTGGATGCTACCTTGGCTAAGGTGGAGGTCAACTCCTCTCGTGTGGTAGACTTGGAGCAGCACACTAGTGATGTAGAGAATGCCATGCACTCCCTGCAAGTCTTGACTAATACTCAGGCCCAAATAATTAGAAATTTATCTGCTAAAGTGGAAAACCTTGAGAATTAAAGTAGGCGCAGTAACCAGAGCTTTATTGGAATCTCAGAGAGAGAGAGATAAGGGTGTGCAGTTGACAGAATTAATTAGTAAATAGATTCCAGAGGCTTTGGGAGTGTATGACCCAACAGAGGAAAACCAAATTGAAAGGGCACATAGAATTGGACCAGAGAGGCCTGGTCCTCAAAATAAGATGAGACCTGCTATAGCGATATTTTTAGATTTTCATGCGAAAGAGTTTGACCTGCGGCCCGCATTATTGCCATCACATAATTTACCAACAGCTGAACATACAATACTTATTTTTCAGGATTATTCTGTGGAGGTGACACAGAAACAGAAAGCTTTCTCGGAAGTTTGCCAACTCCTGATTAATTGTAATTAGCACTTTGCATTACGTTACCCTGCTAAACTAAGGGTAATGGTGAATGGTAATACACTTTTTCTTTTACAGACCCTCAACAAACGAAGGATTATTTTAATGCACGATCCCCCCCCCCGGCTCCTTAGTGCATCGT
This sequence comes from Limnodynastes dumerilii, assembly GCA_011038615.1. Taxonomy (NCBI): domain Eukaryota; kingdom Metazoa; phylum Chordata; class Amphibia; order Anura; family Limnodynastidae; genus Limnodynastes; species Limnodynastes dumerilii. The sequence continues at coordinate 180,136 of WWET01003136.1, read as the reverse complement.
ATGTTACAACACATATAAACTGAGAGATAAATATCATCTCCAACAGGACAGGATACATACACTATGGCAGAGTAACCATTGAGTACCATTATGAACATGTCCAACAAACAGAGCCGTAGCGACTATATAAACTAGACCTGCACACAGGGGACCCAAATGAACTCATGCAACTACCGTAGGACGAGCAGGGAAAGCAAAGTATAAGAGCTAGATCAACGGTAGCTGACGCCTACTTTCTTCCTGAAGGTAATCCGACCAAGGCAGCCACTGGAAGAGGGGGCAGGAAGCAGAGACCCGGTACTCGGCTAGCAGGGTCTCCATCGTATGGTTATATGTGATTTTGGCAATTATTTTAGGCAGTGTGGGAGGGTCTACGGACTTCCATAGCTGAGCTATGGCCGCCCTGGTGGCAATCAAAAAGTGGCCAAGTAGGTAGTGTTTTTCCCTGGGTAGGTCCTCAGGGTAGAGGTGTAATAATGCTATCTGTGGGGACGGGAGGATGGGATGATTTAATACTTTAGATGCCAGCGCGAACACGTCCTCCCACAGAGGGCGTATTTTAGGGCAGGACCAGAACACATGTAATAGGTCACCCGTTAACCCGCAACCACGCCAGCAAATTTTTGAGGACGCTGGCCACATAGTGTGGAGTCTCGCAGGGGTAAGATATAGCCTGTTTAGTATCTTAATGCCCATCTCAACATGATTAGAGCATCTGGACATCTTAAAGATTTGAGCAGACAGTTTAACCCATTGTTGTGGTGAGATCATGATACCCAGATCTTTTTCCCACCGGAGGTGCGGAGGAGCCTTACTCTCAGATGAATCCGCAGAGATTATGAGCTTGTACCAGAAAGAGATGGCACCCGCACTACCCCCTACAGATAAACGTTGCTGAATATCATCCGGAGGGAGTTGCAAGGTATTGGG